>CAKJVB030000289.1:0-16000 GCA_918026665.1 Diabrotica balteata | reverse complement strand
ACATAGTATAATAATCAGAAAAATGTAATTATCATTATATTAGGAATTTTAGAATTATATTGATTAAGTAAGCAAAAGCAGTTGTTATGGTTGAGTTTACCTAAAGTACAAGCTGATTATAGCTGCTATTGTCAAACATGGAACAAAAAATTTTTGTTTAGTAGCATTGGCATGTTTTTTTAATGAAGATGCTGTATGCTTCAAACACAAAAAGAAAAAGCTTTAGAAAAGTACATTTTGTTTATATTATGTTATGAATTATGCAATTTTTCTCTTATGTAAAGCAATAATGAGTAAATATTGGGGATTAATTGCAGTTAATTATTAATTTTTTTTTTGGCAATTACCCTTTGATTGATTAGGGGATAGAATTGGGCAATCTTTAAATCAGCAGTTGCCAGATTGCAATGGATGTTTGCAATTAATCTCAAAGGATTAATTCGTTATTGTTTTATATAAATTAAAAATTACAGAATTCATAAAATAGTAAAATCAAAATGTACTTTTTAAAAGCTTTCTCTCTTTATATTAAAAGCATACAACATATGCATTTTAAAAACATCCCAACACTGCCAAACTGAAATATTTTATATCATAGTTGACATTTGTGGCTATATTCAGCTTGTACTTTCGTTAAACTCAACCATTATTATTAAAAACATAAATTTTATAAAATAACTCTTACTTAAGTCTAATATTCTACCAAATAATAATTTTAATTACATGTAAGGTGTTTCCTTACATGTAAGGAAAGTCCTACAGTTTTGTACATGAAAAAAACGTGTGAGAGATCAACAATTTTCTGAAGTAAATATTAAAAAATCAGGTAAAGGTCGAAAACCTGTTTTAAAGAATGTAGAGTTGCCTCACTTGTGGCCAAATAGCAAACCACACTCTGCTGAAAAAATAAAAGACCCTAAAGATTTGTGTAAGTTAATTCCCCAAGATGGGATGCCTTTTTATGAATTTTTGAACATTAGCTATGAAGATTTTGAAGAAAATTTGGAATGAATTGGATTAAATCCTGATTTTGAGATTAATCAAGATCAAATTGAGTAGGAATTTATTATAACAGTTACTATTAGTAATGAACTCGAATTCGAAGTTTTTTTCTGTGTATTTACCATTTTGGAGGGATATACAGTTATTTCAAAATGACCAACTTATACTTTTACAATGTTGCAAAAACTGTCTAAGCTGCTTTAAGTTATTTTTGCAATAAACTGTTTTTTATTTATTTTGCTTTTGTATGTTTTTTTAAAGTAGCCTGTAATTATTGAAAATATAAAAATGTGAAAATAAAGCCTTATTTTCTATCAGTGAATTTTTTTTTTAAAGTAGGTAGATAGATTTATGTGCATTTTATCTGAACCATATATATATATATATATATAATATATATATATATATTATATATTATTTATTTATATATATATATATATATTATATATATATATATATATATATATATTTATATATATATATATAAATATATATCTATATTATATATATGGCCTTTGACTATTATTGCAGAACACCATCCATATATTTCTCAATATTATTATATGGATCCCGGACATGGATATTAAATAATATAACTCTGGTTATACAGACTAGAAAAAAGTGAAAAAAAAATGAAAAAGTAGCCACAGTAATATCATAAAGACTAAAAGAAGCATGCAGATTGTTAACAAAAAAAAATATATTGGTCTAATTAACAATTTAAGATCTGATGTAAACACAAAAAGCTAATGCCAAATATAAAAAACCTTGATACGTTGATAACATTTTGAACAAATGTATGGTGCGAATGATATAATTTCTGTAGTGGTATGGCAAAACTTGATATGTCTGGTTTTTGCCAAAATCTGATTATGAAATTAATATGCCATTTAGTTGAATTTCTTCAAATTGGCATAGGTTTATATGTCTGTGCTGAAGGTAAAAATAAGAATGAAATATATGATAGGTATGTCAGTTCTGGTACTTATTATATACAACAGAACCTTTCCAGCCTTTGGTAAACAAAACTTGGAAAACAGCTTTGTAGCAAAAAGGTATTTACCAAACAATTCGCTAATACCAGTTAATAAATTTCGTTGCATATTTAATGTGGCAAGTTGAAAAAAACATTGGCAATTCACTTTAAACATTTAAAGAATTTAAGGGGCCTTTCAATCTGTCAAAACACTCTAGTGAAAAATTATTCTAGATCAACTATTGCCCTACTGCTACAGATTTTGAACTATACAGAGCATACAAAGAACTTATCATAACATGTATAAAGATTGGAAATTTACTTTGGATGAGCCATACTTAACATCAACAAGATGACACTATCAGGAGAAAGGTCAATTGGGAGACCCAAACTTATGGAACAAAGTAAAGAATACATCAGAATGGATGAAACCAAGAAACAGTTACCCAGCTAATGATGTTGATGATGTTTATGGATATAATGGCATTAGATTATTAGATATAAGTCTATTTGCCACAGAATGATGAGCATATTGTCCAAAAATTCTCCTTGAAAAGCCAGTGTCTTAACAGGACCAGAACCAGATGTTAATTATTTTCCTTTGACTCACAGCTATTAATTCCTTTAAAGTTGATAAGAAAGTAACACAGAATATACAGGCTAACTTTAATATTGGTGTAATGAACATAATTCAACATAACCTGGCATGGAACTGAATGCATAGTACATCACCCCCCTAGTAAGGTAACTCCCATATAAAGTTTTGGAAGAGTTTCTAGCGCCAAATTCGGACGGGCGAAACTTAATTCATTTGGCGGCAAATTCAAAACATAAATTCAGAATTTTAGGCGGCAAATTCAAAAAATATGCTCTGAATTTTAGGCGCCAAAATTCAAAAAGTATGTTTTGTAATGGAAAGTAAATAGTCATAAAATAAGAAATAAAAACTTATTCTATGCCAGAAAATATATCCTCTATGTCCTAAAATATAGTATACACCTACACATTTTATATATATATATATAAATGTATAACATAATATCTGATACAGAGAGAGTATATATTATGATACAAGAAAGTTTTTATTTAATATTTATGATTATATCTGTTTTCCATTACATTAACAACCAAAGTCCCAAAAAATAACAAAATAAACACAAAAATCCTGACACTTGTTTATTTGTATAATTTTCTTTGGTAAAGTATTGGCAACATATCCTCCTCCTCCTCCTTACTTAGGCCCTTGTTAAGGTGTGGGTGGGGACACTCTAATATTGTTAACTTGCGTCTTGCTGTCTCCATTGGCTGCAATCTGTACCAGATGAACAACTTCGTGAAGGGATTTTTCACCAATCTTCATTTAATCTTCCCATCATGTTGTGAGATCGTCATTTTGATTTACAATATAGATACCTCTATATTTATTAGCAATGGTTTGTAGTAAGTTCCATACCTTTTATAAATACTTTTCCTTAAAGTACCATATGTAGATAATAAAGTGTAAAACCCTAGCATGTCTGCGATCTTGCTCTTCACAATAATCACAAATTGGCATGTGACTCAATGTAACTGTTACTCAGAAGTAGAAGATCCATGAAAATCTAAAATAATGAAATATTATTAAATTTAAGAATGTATTGACCAAAGGCCAATTTTAGGAATGCAATTAAAAGAGTCATAAGAGTTTTTTTTTAAAATAGGCAATGTTTAGGAATGCATGTGATAAGAGTTAAGAGTTTTAATAAGTTTAAAAATCTATACAGTATATAAATATAAGATTAATGTTAGTTAAGATTGAAAGGTAAATTAACTACAAAAACAAAATAGTATCAAGTTTGTATTTACTAAAAGTTTGGTATAATTAGGTGCTGTTCTTACCTGGTGCTTGTAAAAATAAACTCCTAATCCTCAGAATGTTTAATAGCCGTTTTGTCCAATAACTTTCCACCCATCAACAAAAAATATTCTTCGGAAAATACTATACCATTTTGGTAATGTACCTTCTTCTTTAGCAGGTCTATCTAGATATATAAAATTTGATGTATACTGGTTTTATCGTCTATTTCTAAAATTTGGGATACGAACATTGTAAACAGTGTGGTGTAGAATTGTTTATTTTCCTCATAATAAATGTCAACCATTATGAAAACAAATCCATTTCATTTTTTGGGTTTGGAAAACGAAATCGACTGTTTGTGTAGTCGGTGCAACATGAACATAACATTTTTTTACCTTTTATTCATATTTTGTTCCATTTCAACGATGGTTAAAACACAATTTTTACAATTAAGATGATAATAACCAAATCCAAACACAAATCTGAATTTGCAATATGGCGTCCCAATTCCCAATCTAAATTAAATTTCGCCACAGCACATGCGTCTCCACCTCCCACCTAACGTGACTAGTAGCGCCGCCGCCATTAAGAACGGATGGGCCCATGCAAACACTATCCCTCCCGTCCTATTCTACTTACACTACTATGGGGTATGTATTGTGAACTGAATGTTTGTGGGACACAGTGAACAGTGTTGCCACTTTTTTGTATAAAGTATAGGAGTGTTTAAAATAGAAAGATACTTTGACGACATTATATATAATGTTTTAAAAAACTTATACAGAAGTAAAATGCTTTACATTTGTATTTAGGTATATACTTAGGTAAATGTGATGTGTTTTACTTCTGTAAAATGTAAAAATTAATGGGATTTTCCATTAATTTTTATAATAATTGGGTATATGGCAACACTGACGTATATTATCATCAAAGATGTTACAGTACTGAACCGCTTCTCAACCGGTAGCGATCATAGACTTGTCAGAGCCAAACTCAGGATTAATAGCCAATTCGAAACAAAAAAAGAAAATAGAAAATGTATCGAAACTAGATATGGAAAAACTTAAGCAATCAAAAGACGAATATAAACAAAAAATAAAGGAAGGTATACGGTCACTAGAGATTTTGGAAAACAAAATTATCGATGAAATAAATCAGATATTAACCGATACATTAGCAAAGGCGGGAAAAGAGGTAGCACAAACAAGAATAAAAAAGGAAAACTATGTATCCCAGGAAAACAAAAAATCTTATGAGTAAAAGAAAAACATTACTGGAACAAGATAAGAGAAACACAGTAGATTACAAAGAGGGTAAACAAAGCTATCAGAAGGAATATCAAGGATTATAAAAGGAGAGTACAGGAAGAAAAATAGAAAAAGCAATTGAACAAAATAAAAACATGAAGTGCTTAAAAACCACAGCTTGGAACATACAAATTAATAGTATAAAGAACAAAGAAGGTACAGAGACCAATAATGTAGAAGAAATTATACAGATAACACAAGAATATTATAAAAACCTCTACAATACAAAACAGAAACCAACCCAAGAAATCCTTAAGCAACTACAAATAACAATAAAAAATGTTAATTTCCGACTTACAACCAGAGATCAGTAAGAACGAGATAAGAAGAGCACTCAAAGAGATGAAGAACAATAAATCACCAGGAAAAGACGGGGTGACTGTAGAAATGCTAAAACATGGTGGGAAAACAACTAGAGAAGTTTTGTACATACTTATGATAAAATTTAATGACAAAACAAATACCCAACAGTTGGAACGAAGCAATAACACGGTTATTATTTAAGAAAGGAGATAAAAAGGATCTAAAGAATTACAGACCCATAACTTTATTAAATGTGATGTACAAACTATTAACAAAATATTAACAAATAGATTAACAACTAAAATTAGATGGATACCAGGCAAGAGAACACAGCCGGATTTAGAAAGAGCTTCAGTACAACGTGACCACCTTTTAACGATGAAGATTTTAATCGAAAAAACTAAACGAATATCATATCCCGCTGTACATGGCATTTATTGACTTTGAGAAGGCATTTGATAGTGTGGAACACTGGGCAGTACAGAATTCCCTACAAAACAGCAGAATAAGACTACCGATATACCGACTTAATTACAAATATATACAACAAGGCAACAACAACTATTAAGCTAATGAAACAAACGGAGCCTATTAAATAAACCGAGGAGTAAGACAAGGAGATACCATATCGCCCAAGTTATTTAACCAAGCGCTAGAAGATGTTTTTTAAACGACTACACTGGGATGACTTGGGAATTAATATAAACGGGCAAAATCTGAATCATTTACGATATGCTGATGATATTGTATTAATAACAGAAAAAAGTGAAGAATTGCAAAGAATGATGGAAGAACTAGATAGAGAATCGACAAAAATTGGACTCAAGATGATTATAGTAAAACAAAAACATGACTAATCAACCAGAAGAACTTATGATTACAGTGGCACAAACAAAATAGAACAAGTAAAAGAGTATATATATCTAGGCCAAATCACTAAATTAAATAAAGAAAATCAGACCGAAGAAATAAAGAGAAGAATAAGATTGGCCTGGCCATCATTCGGAAAACTGTCTTATATTCTAAAGAATTCAAAAATACCCCAATACTTAAAAACGAGAGTCTTCAATCAATGTATACTCCCTGTCCTCACATATGGCTCTCAGACATGGACGTTACAAAGGAAAATATGGATAAAATAGCAAAGACAGAAAGATCCATGGAAAGACAAATGCTGAACATTAAACTATCAGACAAAAAAAAGAAACGAATGGATCGTAATAAACAAAAGTGAAAGATGTCTCAACCAAATAGCAAAGCTTAAATGGAAGTTCGCAGGACACACCCTAAGGCAGAAAGATGAAGATGGACTAAAACAATTATACATGGAGACCATGGAATCACAAACGTAAAGGGAAGGCCACAAATGCGATGGTCAGATGACTGAAGAAACACGCCGGGTCCAAAATGGATGCAAATTGCCAAGATAGAGAGGCATGGAAAGGAGGAGGAGGCCTATATCCAAGGATGGATTTTAAGGGCTGTATAGATAGATAGAGATAGACGTATATTAAGCTTGCATTTAACTTCAAACATATCAACAAGAACAAGGTTATGTTCATTGTTCATTGCACCAATATTAAAGTTAACCCAGAATACATATATACAATTTTCACATTCGTAAGAGCTTTCATAAGAAAATAAATACTCTATTCAACTATATACTCTAATACAAATATTCTATATAGAATATTTGTATTAAACATATTATATTGGTTTTACTCAAAGAAAATTATATCATTTCTAAAAATAGCATATTATTTAGGTAATAATATGCAATAATTCTCTGCGTTAGCATTACATGACCTCGCAAATGGCTGCACAAAGGGTGTGGCTATAAAAACATGATGAAAATTATAATCACTAGCTAGACCAAAGTCTTGATTAACGATTACCAAGTAAAATAAATCCCAATTTAACAAATAATAGCGCACGACCTCCATTAACACGCTTGGGGATTTGATACTATACCATATTTATGGCCAAACTTGATCGGGCATAACTTGATTTTTTATTGATGTAATTATGAATAGGTTTAACATTAAAAAATAAACAGAAAAAAATAAGAATAGGATGAATGAGTAGCTATTAACTAAATATATTACTTACATTCATTGTTCGAAAAAAATATTACATTCACCGTTGTCGACTCGACATTTACGTGGTGTTTACGTTACGTGCAGTTACGTGTAACTTTTAACCAGTGTTGCATAGTTGCAGATGAAAATTTCTTATAACTATAACAGTAGAATAGGAGTTAGGACATCAAAAACAGTAGATAACAGATGGTTGAGTTTACCGAAAGTACAAGCTGAAGATAGCTGTAAATGTCAACCATAAAATAAAATATTTGGGTTTGACAGGTGTTGGGATGTTTTTATAATTCATATTTTGTATATTTCAAATATAAAGAGAGAAAGCTTTTATTTTGATTATATTATTTTATGAATTCTGCAATTTTTATTTTCTATGAAATAATAACGAGTAAATAATTGTGTCCTTTCAGATTCATAGCAAACATCTTTTGTAATCTGGCAACTGTTGATTTGACGATTGCCAAATCTATCCCCTAATCTGTCAAAGGGTAATTGCTAAAAAAATTCTAATAATTAACTGCAATGAATCTCCAAAGAAACAAATATTTACTTATTCTTGTTTTATATAAATAAAAAATTGCAGAATTCATAAAATAATATAATCAAAATAAAAGCTTTCTCTCTTTATATTTGAAATATACAAAATATGAATTCATGTTAAAACAGGAGATCTGGTAACAATGCTTTTAACTTTCAATCAGTGTTACACCAGTGGCTTGGCATGGAAGGATGCACCTCCCTATCAAAAATTATGCGATTTTGTACAAAATTGTGCGCTCTGTTGTAACCTTACTGTCATCTGTCACGTCCTGTCAGTTGTCATTGTAAAGGCCTATGACACTATGCATTTTCTTGTATCATTTCTTATATCGTTTCTGATATAGGAAGTTATTTATGTTTTCTTGTATCTAAGTCTTGTATATAAAATTTTCTTCGATAAAGTAATTTTTATTTGCTAAAGATAATGCTGTGTCACAGAAGAAATAACAATTGTTGGTTGAGTTTACCGAAAGTACAAGCTGATTGTAGCCAGAAATGTCAAACATGAAACAAAAACTTTCTCTATAGCAATGTTGGCATTAGGCCAGGGAAATAAGCAAAAAAAGTACCCTGTTTTTGACACTCGTCCGGCCAGGCAAACGACAGTTGTTTTGAGTAGTGTGGACCTCTGTAATAAAAACCTATATGTTTCCTGCAGTCGATTTTTTGGACTAAATTAGTTATTAACAAATTAAGTTCAAAAAACGGAAAATTTTTGCTGTTTTCGGCTATCAGCAAAAAGTGAAGCAATTTAAACAAATTTTAGAAGAGAGGAAACTTATAAGTTATATAAAAACCTTCAAAATGGCGTTTTTCAAAATGTTTCTATCCTTATTTGTTGCTTAGAAAGTTACAAAATAAGTCAAAAATTTCGGTTTTTTATAAATGTTAATAACTTTTTTGAAAATAAACGTATAATATTTATATTTCATGGAATGATGTGTCTTGTAGTCCTTAAAACAGGGTTAAAATTTCAAACTGATCGGACCAATAGTTTAAAAGTTATTTTATTTGTTTATCCAAATTAACATTTTTTGCAACAATATAAGTCAGAAATTTATACAGTTTTAGAAATTGTAAGGGTTGTTTCTGGTAGAAGAAGCTTGTTTTATTATTTACATTAAAAAAAATTAAGAAAATTAATTTTAAATATTGCAAAATAATTTTGCAAAAACACCTCGATTTTTTGCTTATAAACAATTAGAATAACTTTTTAACCATTGACTGTAAAAATATTATTTTTACATATTTAAAAAGCTTGAATTTTTTCACAAATTTAAATAAAAAAAGTTTGTCCTAAAATAATTTAATACAAAGTTAGCCTCTTTTTTTGTTTAATTCATAGCACCTTTGTTTATAACAATTAAGAAATCTAATGAGCGCTATTTGAAAAAATACACATTCTAGTTTTAAAATACTAAATTTTAAAATTATTGCCCTTTAATGGAATCCTCCACAAAGCTTCAAAATGTATGTAAAATCCGTTGGCTTTAAAACTCTCGGGAGCTGAAGGAGGGGGAAGGCGCTGTTAACTGTATCTCTGTTCCTTTTTTATGTATTTCAACGTTTCTTTTTGAACTTGTATGTACTTTTTGCGTTAAATTGTCAATATAGCCACCTAATTTGTTTAAAAACAATTTTTTTTTTATTTTTTTTTAGTAGTATTTAAGTTAAGTTTGAATGTAAAAAAGAAGTACTTGTCATTTCCTATATTTTGGTGAATAAGCCACAATTTAAGTTTATAATAAGTTTATTTTTGATGTTTCGATTTCTACTTCGGAAATCTTTCTCAGAATGCAGAACATTAATAAATTAATCAAATTTTATTTTTGGTTACTTATGGTAGAAAATTTTTCTGATAACTCTTTTGGGTGATTGATTAGTATGAGGAAACTCAGTAGATCTGTTATAGTAAAAATTACAAAAAAAATTATTGACAAAAATTGTAGACAGCTTTAAACTCCACATTTTAAAATTAGTTACAATCTTACAGGGTGTTCTATAAGATTGTGGCAGACCAAACTTATGTTTTTTTAATGAAACACCCTTTATTTTATTTTAAATTTGAAATCTGTTTTACTTCCACATTACAATAATGTAAAGTTTTATTATATTATACCAGATATTTAAAAAGTTATAACCAATATTACCTAAAAATCGTATCAAGTTTAACTCCCTGTATAATTAAAAAGGAGTATAGGTCCATTGATCTATTGCAACCATAGTTTTTTAATAATTGTTAAAAATTGTAAAATATATTCGTTTTCATAATATTCATTAATTCAAATACAGGGTAAGTCAAAATGCAAGTACATTACTTTCTTGATAATTTTAAATAGAACACTCTGTATTTTAAGTCACTATCGAAAAGTACTAATATCGTACTTTACATTTTTATGATATACTCCCTATACCTAAAGTTATCAATTTTCTAGATAAGTATTCATTTTGGTAGATATTTGAACTTTTACCAATAATTATTGGGAGTTGGCCATGATTGATTTGTCAGAAACTGACCGTTTGACATTATTGTTTTTTAATTCAGTAACGAGATAACGGACACAGAAAAGAAAACAAATTTGTTTCAAATAAAATTTATAAAAAATAATCGACAGAAAATAAAAAAAATAACAACACATAAAAAATAATAAAAAACAACTGTATTTTTAACTAATCATACTTAAGTAAGGTGTTCAAAATGATCTCCCAAAACATCTATGCATACTTGAAAGCGGTCATTGAAAAAGTTACTTACATTACTAAGCATTTGTAAAGAAATATTTTGAAATGCAATTCGGATTCTATTTTTTATATCGCTTGTTTTTGAAGGTATTTTATATACTTCATTCTTATGTAACCCCAAAAAAATGAGTCCACTTTATTGAATTCTGGTGACCTTGGGCCACCCCTTAAGATCATCTTTCACCAAACTGATTATTAAGTTCACCACGTACTTAATTCGTTTGTGGTACGCAGAAGAAGCACCTCCAAGAGTAGAAACCACATTTGTTTCACGTATATTAAGTGGAACCTCTTCTAATAATATCGGTAACTGATGTACGATAAAATCTAAATAAATCGTACCATTTACGTTGTATTTAAACAATATGGTTTTAATACATGGTTACCCACGATACTTCCCCACACATTTAAAGATTATCTTGTTTGACTATGTGTTACTATTTGGTATGGATTACTTGATTGAATAGTAGTGAAAGTTATTTATGCCTATTAACAGAACCGTTTCAGTGGAATGCAGCTTCATCACCAAATATATAATAAAAAAAAATCTCTGTTCATTAATTTTTTTTAAGGCCCATTCACAAAATACTATTCGTTTCTGAAAATCATCATCATTTCATTCTTGGTACTTTTGAATATGATATGGGTGCATCTTGTTTTTAGATAGAATGTTTGAACAGAGTAGTAACTAAGTTCTTGTTTATTGGAAATACTCCTTATACTTGTGAGTGGGTTTTCTGTAACTGCCATCAACACACTCATTTCATTTTCCTCTGTCACATTAGTTTTTTTTTTCGTTCATGTTTTTCATAATTCACTGAACCAGTGCGGTTTAATCGATCTTTCAATTTTTCAAATGTATATTGTCTAGGTTGCCGCCTATCTGGAAACCGTTCATGATAAATTCTAGCTGATAGTAATGAATTTTTAATTGCATTCCCCCAATATCCAGATCCTATTTATCTATATTTCGTCAGTAGTAAATTCATTATTGCTAATTTAATTGAATAATTATTGATGCTAATATAATTGTTGCTAATTTACGATGTACCCCAATACTAAATTAATAAAACAATAATGTCAAACTGTCAGTTTCTGACAAATCAATCCTGGTTCAACTCACAATAATTATTGGTAAACGTTAAAATATCTTCAAAATTTATACTTTGATGGAAAAATAAAAATATCTAGAAAACTAATAACTTTATGTATAGGGAGTATTCTATAAAATTTGAAGTACGATGTTAGTACTTTTCGATAGTGATATAAAATACAGGGTGTTCTATTTTAAATTACCAAGAAAATAATGTACTTGCATTTTGACTTACCCATATTGGTTATAACTTTTTAAATACCCGGTATAACATAATAAAACTTTACATTGTTTGTGATGTGGAAGTGAAGCAGATTTCAAATTCAAAATAAAATACAGGGTGTTTCATTTAAAAAAACATAAGTTTGGTCTGCCACCATCTTATAGAACACCCTGTAAGATTGTAACTAATTTTAAAATGTCGAGTTTTAAAGCTGTCTGCAAGTTTTGTCAATAACTTTTTTTTGTAATTTTTAACTAAAACAGGGTCTACTGAGCTTCCTCACCCTAATCAATCACCCAGAGAGTTATCAGAAAAATTTTCCAACCAAATTTTCTACCAGGGTAACCAAAAACAAAATTTGATTAATTTATTTAATGTTCTGTATTCTGAGAAAGATTTCCGAAGTAGAAATCGAAATGTCAAAAATAAACTTATTATAAACTTAAATTGTGGCTTATTCCCCAAAATATAGGAAAATGACAAGTACTTCTGTTTCACATTCAAACTTAACTTAAATACTACTAAAAAAATTAAAAAATTGTTTTTAAACAAGTTATGTGGTTTATTTAACAATTTATTTATTGAAATAATGCATATTCGTAATGTACGCAAAAAGTACATACAAGTTAAAAAAATAAACGTTGAAATACATAAAAAAGTAACAGAGATACAGTTAACAGCGCCTTCCCCCACCCTTCAGCTCCCGAGAGTTTCAAAGCCGACGGATTTTACATACATTTTGAAACTTTGTGGATGATTCCATTAAAGGGCAATAATTTTAAAATTTAGTAGTTTAAAACTATACTGTATATTCTTTCAAATAGCGCTCATTAGATTTCTTAATTGTTATAAACAAAGGTGCTATGAATTAAAACAAAAAAAGAGGCTAACTTTGTACCAAATTATTTTAGGGCAAACTTTTTTTTATTTAAAATTGTGAAAAAATTCAAGCTTTTTAAATATGTAAAAATAATATTTTTACAGTCAATGGTTAAAAAGTTATTCTAAATTGTTTATAAGCAAAAAATCGACATGTTTTTGAAAAATTATTTTGCAATATTTAAAATTAATTTTCTTAATTTTTTTAAATGTAAATAATTAAAACAAGTCTTCTTCTACCAGAAACAACCCTTACAATTTCTAAAACTGTATAAAGTTCTGACTTTATATTGTTGCAAAAAATGTTAATTTGGGATAAACAATAAAATAACTTTTAAAACTTGGACCGATCACTTTGAAATTTTAACCCTATTTTAAGCACTACAAGGCACATCATTCCATGAAATATAAATATTATAAGTTTATTTTCAAAAAGTTATTAATATTTATAAAAAACCGAATTTTTGATTTATTTTGCAACTTTATAAGCAACAAATAAGGATAGAAACATTTTGAAAACGCATTTTGACGTTTTTATATAGCTTATAAGTTTCCTCCCTTCTAAAATTTGTTTTAAATTGCTTCACTTTTGCTGATAGACGAAAAAAGCAAAAATTTTCCGTTTTTTGACCTTAATTTGTTAATAACTAATTAAGTCCAAAAAATCGACTGCAGGAAACATATAGGTTTTTGTTACAGAGGTCCATACTACTCAAAACAACTGTCGTCTGCCTGGTCGGACGAGTGTCATGAAAAAATGCTTATTTCCCTGGGCTAAAAGGTATTATACATTTTTGAAATCAGAACAAAAAGGAGAATCCAAATATAAAACAAAAAAAGGGGGAAGTAATTTAAAAAAATAAAGGGTTGATACAGGGGGTGAGGGGTGCATTTTTTCAGCAACTTAAATATGATATTATGTCTCCCTTAAGATATTAATTGACGTGTTTTTGCGTTTTTCCAAAAAAAATAGATGTTCAAAAGTTATTTAAGGTTGTATAGTTTTATCTGAAAAGCACTATACACTTCATCTAATTTATATAACGATGTACGTCATCGGCGTCCTTAGCCTGTGAAGTACATGATACCAACACGAAATATTTAGAGGTAGGTGTGTTCTTTTTTAGAATCACTTTACCGAGTACACTGGCATTACAGCCACTAGACATATTTTATTATATACGCGTAGAAATAATATTTAAAAATTTCTATTAATGTTAACTTAAAGAAATACACAATAATATGTTTCATTTAATTTGTATAAATGCATTTATAAAGCATTTTTCTCAAGAACATTTGTTCGGAACACACTGTAACTGTAATCGAACGAAGGTAAAATTTTGGCATAAATTGGTAACACTTACTTGACAGTTGCGGTGTTGACACTTTTTGTACTTTATTATTTTGAATTTTAAAGTGAATGTCTCTTGTTTTATATTTTTAACTATTTAATAAAATCTGTTCTTTTTAGAACAAAATTAGTGTGTTTTATTTTAAAAATATCATTTAAGAATTTAAATAGTCAGTGTAAAGAGATGGCAATACTGTTGCAATCATTATGTGACCTATTTGATTTAAAATGGATTCAGGATTTTTTTATACTTTGGCAACTATGTCAACTTCGATCTCTGACGTAGATCATGACGTAAGTCGTTATCTAAATTAGATGAAGTATATATATATATATATATATATAATATATATATATATATATATATATATATATATATATATATAATATATATATATATATATAATTGATGGATTCGACCGTTACTTGATGGAAATTCATTTTATGTAACAATAAAACACCCCTAATAGCACACGTAACGTCCAGTGGACGTCCATAGTACCCCTAGTAACACACGACGTCCTATGGACGTCCAATATACGTCCAGTTTTGGTCCGGACGTCCCTGGACGTAAAATGGACGTACTATGGACGTACGAAGTGGGACGTACTTTGGGTGGACTAAATATGGACGTTCTCTGGACGTCCGTGCTCGGACGTTCCATGGACGTCCATACTCGGACGTTCCTTGGACGTCCGAACTCGGACGTTTTCTGGACATCTGACATTTACCAATTATGGGATCAAATAGCAAATATTTTAATAAAATAAAAAATTATTTACGTTAATAAAATAATTAAAAACGAAAAGGTTAAATCATGATTAATTAAAAATTGTATAGTTTAATATATCCAAAACATGTTTTGTTTAAGGTAAAGTGTAAAAATATTTTATTTCTAGATAATTGGTTACAATTGTTTTATTATTCTAATTATCACGATGATATATGTTTGCTAATTCTAATAAGTAAAAATATGATTTTTATCAACAAGATGAATCTTGAAATCATTTTTCAAAGATGAACAAGTGGTTGTATATACTCTGGCTGAACCTAACCTGAACAAAATAATGATGATAATGTCCTTGTTTGTCATATACCTTTTTAAACAAATGGTACAGTTTAATTATATTTATATTATTAATGCTTTAATAAATGAAATAAAAGAATTCTATTTAAGCAGTATACAGTGCATTGGTTTTTTGATGCTTGGCTTTGTGTTGTGGTTATAGTATATTGTTAAAGGTTTGGTACCACATGTTAGGTTATACCAAAGAATATTCTTTGGTTATACTTCAGAAATTGGTTTTATTTTAAAGGTAAGTGTAATTTTTTACTTATTAATTATGTTTAAAAGAAAACGATTTGTTTCTAAGCGTCATCAACAGAGGAAGGTTACGAAAAACGTAGAGAATATTGTTGAAAATATTAATAACCTCGATATTCCATCTCCTTCAAACCTTTATTCGGAATCCCTGACTGATCATTTTTCCGATTTAAACTTTTTATTAACATGTTAAGTACCTAAAATAATGCAAATTACCACGTGGACGACCATTCCGGTGATGGTGATCCTTTACAAAGCTCTTCTTTCAATGAAACTGAAGAAGGGTCTAAACATTGTTTTTAATTTTTCTAATAAGTTATTCAACTG
>CAKJVB030000288.1:0-12442 GCA_918026665.1 Diabrotica balteata | reverse complement strand
ATATATATATATTATTTACGGCAGAAAGTGTACTCCGCCCATGTTAAAATTCAGGTTCAGGTGAGCTCCGTGGTCAAGTGGACACCGATATACGGAGCTCACTTGACCATTCCATAAATATTGGCTCTGTCGATTCGTCAACATGTAAGTTTCCATAATTTTTAAAAAATTTTTGAAGCCCATAATTATCCCTGTATCATAAATGTATATCGCTTAGTTCACGTGTATATATTATAGGGTCGTTTCAAATCTTTTCACTGTATATTGGAACCATAAGTATATCGGTTTAAGTAAGCTCTGATAGTTTGGGCAACTTTGCTAATAAGATGTATAATTCCACGCGTAAAGTCTGGACGGTTATATGGACTCCTTAGTTTTGTTTATCATTCATACGCATTATAGTGTGTAACAGATATGTATACTATTAACTACCTGTTTTTGGTAGGACAGTTCTCTAAAAATAGCTTATAGATACAAAAGGATTTCATTCCCAAATTAGATTTTGTTTCATATGCGGAATTTCCTAATGTATTTTGTTAACGTGAATATGTCTTCATAAGTTTTATTTAAGAATCCGATTAATAAGAACTTCTTTATTTCATCCTTTGTTTTATGATATCTTGTATACAGCTTTTTTATTATTTTATTTCTGATTTTATCTATGTACTACATAATAACTTTGGATAAAAGGTTATCTCAAAATAAATATTAAGTGCTAAAATAGATATTTTTGTGTAAAAATGGGTAGTAGTGCACAAAAAAAGAAAGAATTTATATAACAAGCATTATACCACTTCTCCAATATTACATACTACGGAATGTTTTATTTTCTATTTAGGGGTAATATGTTATCAATATAAGTGGACTTAGTTTCAAATTTGCAATGATCTTTATAAGTAAAAGCTTACTGGCTATACTTAACATGTTAAGTTCAAATAAATAAACCTTGTCCCTTCAGAAAAGAGCGATTTGAATGGAAAAGTCAACTAAGAAAGTGTGATGAATCTTATACCACCCACATTCACACAGGTTAACCGGTGTTTGCAGGCAAGAGTCCTCCAGGCAAATTTAAGGAAGTTAACAACCATAAGGAAGTTCCTTTCGAGGGTTCAGATGGCGAGGAGCAGCTTATATTTTTTTTGTATATCTTGCAGATGTGATGATCTGATGACTGATGATTTATAGCTAAATATACTTACGTGTTAAGTATGTGTTTTTGTCACCCCATACTAGCAAGGTATATTCGGCAGCATAAGCAAAGAGTTTAAGTCTACGTTTAAAGGTTGAAGAATGTGCTTCCTATTTTGAGATGACAAGTTTCCGGAGAATATTATTTTTCTGTTCTGGTTGCCATTTGGTTTTAACAAAGTTCTGTGATAGAAACTATATTCAAGGTATTTATAGCAAGTCCAGAGTTTAAGGATTTCATGACACTATTGGTTCAGGTATATCTTCAGATTTGTGAAAGCGTCACATTAGGGACATTTCCGGGTTTGGCTTAAAATTGATTTATAATCTATTTTTATATTTTCTAATCCTATTCCTATCACTACTTTAAAACTAAACATTTGTCATCATTGTCCTTTATTTAGTAAATTCTTCTTTCTCTACTCGTTGCTTGGCCTCTCCTTGTTCTTTTTATGTTGCTCTGGTAGTTTTTTTGAACACGCTATTTCCAACACCTTTTCTTCTTTATAGCACCATCTCCATTCCTTGCCGTCCACTGTGATTTTATTGTATCCTATTTTGACCATTTTTCCATTTTCCTTCATTTCTCTTGCTTATCTCTTAAAGCTTTCCATTTTCTTTTTCTCTCCTTTTGTGAGATCCTCTGTAATCCATATTTTTTCGATCTTCACATTCTTAAGTTTGTATTTGTTTCTTAAGATTGTTGTTTTTTCTTCTTCGCTTTCAAGTTCAATTAAGCATGTTTTTTGTTCCTATTTTTTGTGCTCTTCTAATATCGGTTTTGACTCCAGATGATTTCTAATATAGTAGTCATTCCCTCTTTCAATGTTTTGGGTTTCCAGAGTCTATTTTTGATCCACTGATGATTATATTCTTTTTTCTTTGTCTAACCTTCCAATGAGCGTTTTAGATCATTTAATTCTTCCGTTATCTTTTGTTATCGGTTTTGGTTAGTTCGTTTTCTCTTTTCAGTTCTTCTTTCTCTTTTGTCCATTCTTCCTTCACCCTTCTATTTCCAGTTTTATGCTTTTTATTTCTTCGTTATTTTGTTTTATCTCTTCTTTAACTTCATTTATATATATCTTCTCATCTCCTTATTTTCTTCCTTCATTTCTGTTTTCAGCTCTTTTATTTCCGTTTTAATCTCCTTATTTATTTCTTCTTGTAGTTTCTTTAGTTCTTCCATTTCGCGATTTTTTATGTTATCCTTTGGAGATGTTCTTAACGTGGCTTTGCTTCTTTTGATGGCTTCCTCCTCGTCGAATTAGTTATCGTGTTCTGGCTTATTTCTTTTGCTGTTCATTCGATTTAGTTATTGTATTACATTTGCTTTTAATTTATTATTTTAATTTAATTTAATTCTAATCCCAACTTTAATCAAATCTATTTTAAGGCCAGATCTGGATTTTTGTAATAAAATTATGTGGCTTTTATTTTAATCATTAATTTCTTGTCAGCACTAATTACTTTCTTCTGCCAAAAAAAAAACAAAAACAAAAACGCGTAGGAATGCCTAAGCAGGTCGACCCTTCGAACATTCGCCAAAACCACTTTTTTAATCTTTCACTCAATTATTCATTTACTTAAGACTTGTTAAAATTATTAAAATAGTTCTATCTTACTTGTCTGATGGTATTTTCTTTATTAACTACTATCACCTGTATGCACTTAACTTTTGATACTTATTTTTGAACTCGGTTGAATTTTCTAACTTGTAATTCCCGAATAATTTTAAGTTTATTACGAAGCGAAATTAAATGAACCTACTGTTGCCACTTGCAGGACCGTTTCAAATAGTCAAAAAATTAATAAACAGCTAACTAAAATAGAAATATCGCCTATTTAAGACGTAATCCATTACCGCCCAAGGTACAAAGCACTCCTAGCATATGCTAATGATATAGATCTCATAAGAAACTCTCTCGTCCGCAAACATCTTCAATAAAGTGAAGAGAGCACGAACAATTTTTCACTTAAAATCAACAAAATAAAAACCAGATACAAGCGAATCAACAAAAGAGACCAATTCAATAAATCTAGATAAAATATTAAAGTTAACAATCACAATTTCCAAAATATGGAACACTTTAAATATCTTATAAGATAAATTATCACGGTTAATAATAATGCCCACTAAAAAAATACAGAGAATAATTCAAACTTTAGACCTATTTTAATACATGGATGCAAATCATGGACAATGAGTAAAACAAGTAAGGAAGAATTACGAATATTTGAAAGAAAAATAATAAACATTTTTTAACCTCATTATCATATCGCTACAAATCTGCATAGAATAAGAACACATACTAAATAAAGAAAGCTCTTATAACGATATTGTTCCGGAAAATAAATCCCTTAAGGTAGATCGGACACATGCATAGACGCCAAGATGTCAAACTTACAAAACTGGTATGGAAGGAAATTATCACAGAAAAAATGCCATATCTAAAAAAATAACATTTCAGTTGATTACAGATTCGTGGAAAATCGATCAACTTGGAGAAAATTTGTAGTTAGCGAAGACCCACCCAGTGTTGTAGCGCTACGTTATGATAATGATAAAGACAAAGGAGAAACAGTGACAAAAAGCAACAAACATGGACTAATGGAGTGAAGCTGCTTTAAAATCTTGATTGGAGAGGATTAAAATGAAAGTATAAGAAATACAATGTACTTTCTTAGCAGTGTACTTTTACCTCTTTCAATAAAGTAAGTTTATATGGACTTCTTATTTTTGTTATCATTCATACGCATTACAGTGTGTAACAGATATGTATATTAATAACTACCTGTTTTTGGTAGGTACGTGCTTCTCTAAAAATAGCTTTATAGATACAAAAGGATTTCATTACCAAATTGGATTTTGTTTCATATGCGGAAATTTCCTAATGTATTTTGTTAACGTGAGTATGTCTTTATACGTTTTATTTAAGAACCCTCTTAATAAAAAACTTCATTTATTTCATCTCTTGTTTTATGATATCTTGTATACAGCTTTTTTATTATTTTATTTCTAGTTGTATCTGTGTATTACATATAATTCTGGATAGACGGTTATCTCGAAATATAGTGCTAAAATAGATATTTTTGTGTAAAACTGGGTAGTAGTGCACTAAAAAGGGAAGAAATGCTTAATTTATCTAACAAGAATTATATCACTTCACGATCATTACATATTTCTGAATATTTTATCTAGTATTTTAGGGGTAATATGTAATCAATATAAGTGGAGGTAGTGTCAAATTTGCAATGATCTTTACTTATAAGTAATAGCTTACTGACTGTACTTTACATGTTTAGTTCAAATAAATTAACCTTTTCCTTCAGAAAAGACCGATTTGGATGATAAAGTCAACTAAGAAAGTGTGATGAATCTTGTACCACCCCACATTCACATAGGTTAATCGGAGTCCTCCTGGCAGATTTAAGGACGATAACTACCATCAGGAAGTTTCTTTCGAGGGTTTCAGATGTCGAGGAGCAGCTTACTTTTTTTTGTATATCCTGCAGATGTGTTGATCTGGCCAGTTATTTCTTCGATTCTAGTCATAAAATGGGCTGGTATGCGTGGAGTTGATGTTACGAATCTCGACTTTGTTCTTTCGTTCTCTAGCTACTTATCTTCGGATATTAGTGGATTGATAGCTACGATATTGTAGAGCTTATGTATGGATGTGAGTCTTAATATAGGTACTCTGAATTTGACTGACTAATTTATAGCTAAATCTACGTATTAAGTATGTGTTGATGTCACCCATACTAGCAAGGTATATTCGGCAGAAGCATAGAGTTCAAGTCTACGTTTTAAGGGTGGAAGAATGTGCTTCCTATTTTTAGCTGACAAGTTGGCGGAGAATATTATTTTTTTGGTTCTCATTTCATTCTATAGTAGTATTAGGTTTTTATTTAGTTTTAAACAAAGTTCTGTGAATAATAAAAGCGTGATAGAAACTATCTTCAAGGTATTTATAGCAAGTGCAGAGTTTAAGAATTTCTTGACACTATTGGTTTAGGTATATGTCAATTTGTGAAAGCGTCTTTGTTAGGAACATTGAAGGAGCATACCTAACTTTTTCCGGGTGTGGCTTAAAATTGATTCAGATTCTATTTTTATTTGTTTAAGGTATTATTTAGATTTTTCTCTACTTTAGCAACAAAAGTTTTTGGTTATGCAACAATATATGTATCGTCTACATAATAAAAGTCCTACTATTTACCGGTATGGGTTGTGTAAATGTTATACAGCGTAGGTGCGATTACGGTACCCCAAAGAAGACCGTTCTTCTACGTTCTCCATCTGCTATTCTTACCGTTGAGTGATACGAAAAATCTTATGTTGTGTAGGCATACACGGATAATACAAGTGAGTTTATTACCTAAGGAGATATCACATAGATTTTGAAAAAATGCCCTCTAATTTAAGGTGTCGTAGCGGCATTGAGATTGACAAATACGACTCCTCATACCTGATATTTTTCATACCCGTCTTCGCTGTGTTGGGCAAGATTTAGTATTTGTGACGTACACGATCTTCCCTGTCATATATAGCCACTTCTGTCTTTTAATTTGAGTTCTTCTTCTATTATCGGTTTATATTAAGGATCATGTGCAGATTTATTTTGTATAGCTGACTAAATAAATAGATATATTGGCCGATAGCTTTTGTGGTCGTTGGAGTTTTTGCCAGATTAAAGCATAGTGATAACTTTGTCTTTGCTTTGCTTGTCTACAGACTTTAGATATTAGCCATTGTAGTATTTTTGGTCAAAATTTTATAATTAGTTTTGTGCTCAGATCCTCAATCGGGAGCCGTAATATTGTTTATTTTATACGTGGATAGTGGATCCAAGCTCAACATAGTTAAATGGTTCCCGCAGTGACTAGTTTGAGTCCTCTCTTATTTTAAGTTTTTCTTTGCTTCTTTTCCGGCACTTATTATGTAATCTTCTGCGATCAGTTTTATACCAAATACCCTAGGTTTTGCCCTCTATGTGCTTACGACACTAGAAATACGTCACATTTGTGTTAAGCGTTTATGTCTGATAAGCTTAAGTAAAGTAGAGCGTATGTATAATATCCAGTTAAGTGACAATCATATTATTCATGTTAATGTAAAGTTAATATACTTTTTGCTTATATAATTACTCAATATAGTATTTTGCTTTATTTATTACACCTTCCATTAGGCTTATGAACTGTCTTTATCTCTAGATATAGTTTACTTTATCTCTATAGAATAGTTGGTCCTAAAAGGACCGATTTGACAAAACTCATATTGGACGAGTGATTGAAGAATTAACCAATTAATTAATTATTCACATCCCATGGTACGCCCGATTGCGGTGGTCTTATTAGTACTTAAATTTTCGTGAAGGCTTTTACGTTGAACTCCATAAAAAATGACAAAGTATTTACTTTTGACTAAAAATCTAAATTTTACATACTGTTACTTTTAGACGATATTTCGAGTCAGATTTGTATAGTTATAACTGTAGCCATGGACGTATAAACATAGCTAATATATAGACTCTTTGTAAAAAGTAAATGAGTTTGTAACATCGGTCACAACTTATATATGATAATAAGGAAAACAAACAGGTGAAAATAGGTGTACAAAATTTTAACTACATATATATCGGCGCCATTGTTCAGGAGATGAGTTTATCCAGAGATCAAAGATTACATTCTTTTACATGGATATCTAGGTTCGATTTACTTATTTTCATTACTAAAAAGTATATTTATAATAAAGGCCTTAAGCTGTCTTTAGATTCTATGAAATTTTTTTGCATAGACTTTTAGTCATTCAGCCAGACTCAACATGGTACAAATAGTTGTTTGAGTTTATATTAATAAATATACAAAACAAAAGACAGGTAAACAGGGTCACTCTCTTCTCGCCTAGGGGCCCATCAAGCATTTTTTAAAAAGACGTACAACACTAGGCCACGGTAAGAAAGGAATTTGCCAATTGGGTTAGAAACAAAGGTTACGTTATTAACTAATGCATAATTATTTAGATGGTTATTTTACTATCCTTTAAAAACATAACTAAGGAATCATACACTGCTCTCGAGTCTAGTGATATCCATGAAAATTTAAACCTATGGAATTGGCAAATTACAAAATACAGACATAATTCTGAATACCAACTTGGGACAAACAGTTTTCCCCTCCTCAACTTATTCAATTACAATCTATAACGTGTAAACGCATACTTGTTTTATTGTTAGATACAATGAATTTCCATCAAGTAACTTTCAGCAATGTGACAACAAATTGCTATATAACAGTACGCGGCAATATTATCATATTTGCGTTACATTAATATTTATGTGGCAATCAGCTGTAAAAGTCATTGCCGTTTTTTCCGATCGTATCATAATTTTAGCATAATCACATAAGAATTTTTTAAGCAATAAACTGTGTCATATTCTTCTGATTTATTTTGTTGACAATTTATTTATGCTTATTCGTTCACCTTTTGTAAAGCAGTCTGTTTAAATATAAGGGATTTATATAATCTTTTTGTTTATATAATTTGTTTATCGATTTTACTATTTTAGATAGAGTTTCATAATTATAGTTTTTTTGATTTTTTCTATGGTAATGCATATACATACCCAATTCGAAAGGAGAAAACCAACGAGTTCTAAATTGAACATAGACATTATTCTCCATTTCTTCCTATATGTTATATAGAGATCATCGTCATCGTATAGTCGGAACGAAACAAGATTTTATTACCATTTCTTTCTTTTTGTCTCCTCATTCCTATTGCAAACTCAGCCACATAAATGGCGTTTTAAAAATGTATGTCAATATTGCCGAAGTGCCTTTCCTAGGATACTTTTTTTAAGCCTAGTTCGTTTGATTACATGTAATTGATTTGATAGTCCTCAACAGATATGTACTGATTGTAGGTAGGATAGCAGGTGTTGATAAATATGATGAGTCGGTAAGTAGTCTCATTATTCCTAAATCTGCGCCCTTCATCCGTAGACATGAGAGAGCCTTTGCCATCAGTTAATGAGAGAGCCTTTGGATAAAGCCAGCGCAACTTTGAGTTAAGATTTAGGTTCTTGTAACTCGTTTGCTATCTATATATATATGTGTTTGACCTTGGCATTAGTTCGTTCGGTATTGGTTAGTACTCGGACCTTTGTAAGTCGGGAAATACCTCTGATGGCTTTTCTAGCAATCCTGATCTAATTAATACGTTCTCGTTACATATCCACACATTAGCACTGGTTCACTGTTTTATATATCCTGATTTAAGAGATTTATATTAGGCTTCTGGATTTAAAAAGTGATATAAGGGTTCTATATACTCAGTTAGCTACCTGAATTTTCCCTTTTTTCTTAAGTGACAACGTTATCTACGATATCTAAAACGCTGCAATCTTTCAAATTATATAGCTTTATTGTTACGTTATGCCTTACTCTACATCCTTTCTTTTGTATGTTAAAAACATTTACTTGATTTTCTCATTAGTGACTATTATACCGTTTTTGCTGCTAGTAGCATTATTTTATGGCATTCTAATATTTAATTTATGGATTATATTCGGATAGCAAATAAATATTCTTTACTTTCTCGGAGAAATAATATTCTAACACACAAAATCCTATTAAATTGCCAAAAACCTCCGTACATATTCTATTCACTTATGAGGGCAGTATAGTCCTGGACTGGCTAATTTTTGGATAATAGGAAACATTAGTGTAGCAGTTTTAATGTTTTCGGGACTGCTACTTGGTATCGGGGAGCAGAAATATCATACCAAGGTATTGCATATAGGAATTGTTGCTTGAACTTTATTATTATTAAACAACAATATATTTCCTAGTAAAATCATTATGACTTTACAGTAAGACAAATTTTCGATGTTGGTTATGAAAACATCATGTACATACCACCGGGTTCCTATGTCGATCTCCAGAAAAATCTTTGTAATAATGATACGGGAAACAAAAAACCAAGAATGAAAATATGCGCCAAGAAACTCTGTGATATAACTGTCGAATAAAATACAGATTGTCGATTTAAATAGTCAAAAAATTAATGAACAGCTTACTAAAATGGAAATATCGCCTATTTAAGATGTAATTCATTAAAGGCCCAAGGTACAAAGCACTCCTAGCATATGCTAATGACATAGATCTCATAAGAAACTCTCCCGTCCGCAAACATCTTCAATAAAGTAAAGAGAGCACGAAAAATCAACGAAATGAAAACCAAATACAAGCGAATCAACAGAAAAGACCAATTTAATAAATCTAGATAAAATATTAAAGTTAACAACTACAATTTCAAAAATATGGAACACTTTAAATATCTTAGATAAATAATCACTGTTAATAATAATGTCAATAACTAAATACTTTTAGCATAATTCAAATTTTAGACCTATTTTAATACATGGATGCGAATCATTGACATTGACTAAAAAAAAAAATAAGGAAGAAGTACGAATATTTGAAATAAAATAA
The DNA here is from genome assembly GCA_918026665.1 of Diabrotica balteata. Taxonomy (NCBI): domain Eukaryota; kingdom Metazoa; phylum Arthropoda; class Insecta; order Coleoptera; family Chrysomelidae; genus Diabrotica; species Diabrotica balteata. The sequence continues at coordinate 2,758 of CAKJVB030000288.1, read as the reverse complement.
TTAGAAAAATGTTTTAACCTCATTATCATATCGCTACAAAGCCGTATAGAATAAGAACCCATACTGAATAAAGAAAGCTTTTATAACGATATTGTTCAGAAAAATAAATCGCTTAAGGTAGATCGGACACATGCATAGACGCCAATATATCAAACTTGTAAAACTGGTATGGAAGGAAGTTAGCACAGAAGAAAGAATGCCGCTTAGGCGTCTCAGTAAGCAATGGAGAGAAAACATCCAATTATATCTAAAAATATTAACATTTCCTTTGATTACAGATTCGTGGAAAATCGATCAACTTGGAGAAAAATTGTAGTTAGCGAAGACCCACCCAGTGTTGTAGCGCCACGTAATGATGATGATAATGAAAAAGGAGAAATAGTGACAAAAAGTAATAAAAATGGACTAATGGAGCAAACCTGCTTTAAAATCTTGATTGGAGAGGATTAAAATGAAAGTATAAGAAATACAATGAATGATTGATGGATTCGAGAAACTTGAGACTTGAGAAAAGCACACTGACGTGTGTATCCATATTAAATTCCTTAGATTTTTATACTTTTTTTTAGGCTTTTATAATAATAGCTTTAAAATTGAATGTTTGGTGAAAATAGCTACGCGACTTTAATACATCAAATATTTTGTTAATTAAAAATCAACATATTGAAATTAGACAGCAAAAAATTATAACATTAAAGATTAATTTATAAATTATTATAGTCTAATTTTAACTACTTCATGAAATAAATATTACACGCCATAAACTGCAGTAATTAAAAAATTATAAAGATCTTACAGAAGAGTTTCTTAAACTGTTAGACGATTACGCTACTCGATGTTCATATTAATAGGTTCTAAAATGTACCACCTATAAAATTTAAAAATCTACTACAAATACAATTATTGGCAACATCGCAGGAGTTAAGAAGTGTACGGGAAAAGTTATATACGAATCCCAAAAATGTTTGATCCTATTACGGAGTCCACTTGATCCGACGTATTGGTCGGAGTCTACATAAAGCGCTACTCAGATCCGTGGTCAAGTGGACACCGATATACGGAGCTCACTTGACCATTCCATAATATTGGCTCTGTCGATTCGTCAACATGTATAGTTTCATAATTTTTAAAAAAATTTTGGAGCCCATAATTATCCCTGTATCATAAATGTATATCGCTTAGTTCACGTGTATATATTATAGGGGTCGTTCAGATCTTTTTCACTGTATATTGGAACCATATGTATATCGGTTTAAGTAAGCTCTGATAGTTTGGCAACTCTGCTATAAGATGTATAATTCTCGCGTAAAGTCTGGTCGGTTTATATGGACTCCTTAGTTTTGTTATCATTCATACACATTACAGTGTGTAACAGATATGTATACTATTAACTACCTGTTTTTGGTAGGTACGAGTTCTCTAAAAATAGCTTTATAGATACAAAAGGATATGCCTTTATACGTTTTATTTAAGAACCCTCTTAATAAAAACTTCTTTTATTTCATCTCTTGTTTTATGATATCTTGTATACAGCTTTTTTATTATTTTATTTATAGTTGTATCTGTGTATTACATATAATTCTGGATAGACGGTTATCTCGAAATATAGTGCTAAAATAGATATTTTTGTGTAAAAAAGGGTAGTAGTGCACTAAAAAGGGAAGAATACTTAATTTTTCTAACAAGAATTATATCAGTTCACGATCCTTACATATTTCTGAATATTTTATCTAGTATTTAGGGGTAATATGTAATCAATATAAGTGGAGGTAGTGTCAAATTTGCAATGATCTTTACTTTATAAGTAATAGCTTACTGACTGTACTTTACATGTTTAGTTCAAATAAATTAACCTTTTCCTTCAGAAAAGACCGATTTGGATGATAAAGTCAACTAAGAAAGTGTGATGAATCTTGTACCACCCCACATCCACATAGGTTAGCCGGAGTCCTCCTGGCAGATTTAAGGAAGATAACTACCATCAGGAAGTTTCTTTCGAGGGTTCAGATGTCGAGGAGCAGCTTACTTTTTTTGTATATCCTGCAGATGTGTTGATCTGGCCAGTTTTTTCTTCGATTCTAGTCATAAAATAGGCTGGTATGCGTGGAGTTGATGTTACGAATTTAGACTTTGTTTCTTTCGTTCTCTAGCTACTTATCTTCGGATATTAGGTAGATTGATAGCTACGATATTGTAGAGCTTATGTATGGATGTCCACTTGATCCGGCGTATTGGTCGGAGTCTACATAAAGCGCTACTCAGATAATAATATACACGGCGTATATTCTCCTGGAGTTAGTATAATACCGTTTTAGTACGGAGCCCATATTAACCGCTAGAAGTATATATATATATATATATATATTATATATATATATATATATATATATATATATTGTTATGATTGTTTATTTTGAGTTCAATCTTAGTTTATTGAGCCAATAAAAAAGAATTATAACTTATTTGTTATCAAAAGTAAAATAATGCTTATATTACCTGTGTTCGATGGATTCAAAAGATTTTCTAGTTGTCTTTTATCGGGATAGAGAAGAAAAGGATAAGAATAAAAATATATTATATTACAAAGATTTACGTTTCTTTATTTTATATGAACGAATAAAACAATTATTAAATTCTGTCGTTATCTTATCAATCAGCATACAAGAAAATAAATCAAATTATTATGATAATAGGATTATAAAGCTACATACATTTATATTACGTGAAAAACTAATTTTACTTAAAATTTTCTTTACTT
>CAKJVB030000287.1:3030-16051 GCA_918026665.1 Diabrotica balteata | reverse complement strand
GGAAACCCATTCGCAAGGACAGGGATGAAAATGAAAATAGTGTATAGAATAACACAGGAGAATATAAAATTTGAATTTGAGAGAATTCGAAGAAGGAGACAAGGTATATCTGAGAGACTTAGGTAGCACGACAGGTCTTTCAAAGAAGTTACAGAAAAAAATGGTACTACCCATACCATTTCAAATTATAGAAAAAGTTGGACCAGTGACGTATGCAGTAAGTACAAAAAAGGGAAAAAATAGACAGGTAGTGTACGTCAATAGGTTAAAGAAATATTACGAGAATAAAACAAGTGATTATTCCACGGAGGAGGAAGAAGAAATAGGAGAATCCAAAAGAAAAGAAGAAACGAAAGAAGAAGGAGTTGACCCCTCGAAGGTGGCAACACTACCATTATGGGAACCAGGAATCCCAATTAACAAACCGCAGAGAAGAAGAAAAAGAAGTCAGGGAGACACCAGCCAACCAAAAAGATCAGAACGAATAAAGAATAGACTAGGCAAGATGCCCGAAAGAAAATGTTACGGTATATTCCACAAAACGAAAAAGAAAGAATGGAACACATACAACAGAATAATAAACAAGAATGAGACAGCAATAATAACACAGAAAGATGAGAACGCAGAAATGTTTTTTGACGCGATAGATGAATAGCGAAAATAACAAAACAACTATAAAAAAAGTTGAAAGCTTGGTATTACAAGGGACGGCCGCTCGAATAATACTAAAATTTTAACAAGTAACGAAGGACAAAACACAGGTAATATAAGCATTCATAGTTAAATATTAGCACAGTTCAATGAAAACAAATTTTTTTTGAAAACATAATAGTAGATCATAACTAAAAGCAAGTTTTAAGAAAGAGAAATAAGTAAATTAATTTAAAGTTTATAGGGGTCTAAGCTGCTGTTGATTAGTAAGAGCTGGATCGGTAAGACACCATACGCCAATCCTTTATTGCTATGTCAAAACTGATTGACAGACTTTAATTCCTATCAACTAAGAAAGTAGTATAAAGATTGAGTCAGACCACTGTAAATAAACAACTAATAAAGGTCAAGTTTAAAAAACGTAACAATTAATTAAAAAAATAAATATTGTAGTTTATAACAGACACCAAGAGTTCATTACATTAGTCAGTATCAAATTTCATCAACAATGTGAGTATATAAAAATTCAGTCTCAGCAAAAAGTAATTAAATAGCCTTGAAACATAAATATCGTAACATTAAAAACAAGTCATTGTGTTTGACGAGAAATCAAAATAAATTCCACCTTTGAATTAATTTAAAAAGATTTGGGAAAGAGTGAGAAACTATTACAATAATTTCTGACACTTTATTAAGAGTAAATATAGTAATTAAAATATTTTTCAAATAAGGAAAATTCGTTACACATACGTAACTATATACAATAAGTGATGACAAGTTGAGAATTAAAAATATATGACTCTAATATACAGGGTGTATATATAACAGAAAGATGATATATTATATTGTAAATATTTAAAAAGTACAAGTCCCAATTATTAACATATTAATATTGGTTTAGATATCAATTTATTTATCAGTTTTTAGTCATTAGGCACAATAATATGCAAAACAATGTAGGTTAGTTTATAAGTCAGATTTATGTAAAGCTATCACTAAAATTGTCTGCAATAAGCAGCTATACATGTAATTATAGATTAATGTGCATTTGAATTACGCGAAAAAATACTAATGCGAACTAAAGTCTGCTTACGGGAGTGCGATCGTTCGGGAAGTAATAACAGTGCGATTTGTGACACTGGAGAGACTCATCACGATGGAGAGACTCATGTTTCACTGTGGGATGTACAGCCACACGTCCATAGTCGATGGAGGACTAGACAGCTACATCAAGAAGATAGGAGCAGAAGAATGCTGAAATATACACTGCTACCGATCGATACGACTCTACAATAGGCTAAATAACCTGGGAACAGTACAAACACAACAGTTGTGAAAGTCAATTGTCACAACTTTACAAAAGGCACGTTGAAAAGATCACTAATAAACAATCACTAGAAGAATTGGTAATAGTAGAACAAGATAAAAACATATTTGCTCTAACGCTACACAGAAGGGCTATAATATGTAACACATAAGTATGGCAAACAGAACACCGCCGAACCCTAATAAATTTCCTCGTAAACAAATAAATCCTAGTATGCCACTCCTACCTCAAAACGTAGACCTAATGACCTACATCACTAGCAAATTCTTTACACCAAACAATCCTGCCAAAGAGAAATAGAAAAGCTATACTTAGACACAGTACTGCGACGATGCCAAACAAAAAGAGAAATAAAAAAAAAAAAAAAAAAAAACAGATTACTAATGGCCCCATCCTTACCTAATGCCGTCAGTCAATTCATGCAGAACAGGCCAGGGTACACATGCAGCAAACACATACCAGATACCAATGTAGCAGAAGTATAATGAGACAAAGCAAAGCAGTATCAACCTGAGACGACCACCCAGCAAGGACAGACCAATGGAGGCAGACAGCAGCAGTAACGCATCAATATAGTTAACTCGACACGTGGAATTGGCAAACGGACATTAAAACAGCCAAGACGACGCGAGTGAAGTGCGGATAATTCCCACAGGGATACGCGATAAAGTGATCGTAAAACGCGAGTACAATCGTATAGAACAATTAGAATACGCTTGTCGTAATGGACACATGTAATCACGAACAATTGTAATAAGTTAGGAAAGTCTTTCACTTGTTAAATTTCAATAAGATTAATACAAGATTAACTCAACTTGTCATACACATAGGTTCAATACGGGGGCAGCACGATACATTCGCTGACCACGGTACAATAGTCTATAAGAAACAGTAAATGATAAAATATAAATTGGGACTTATATAAAAAATATATATAGTAGATTATAAGTAATATAATATGTAACTAGATAAATTTATTGTTGGAAAAGGAAAAGGCCCCTCGGCCCTTTTCTTTTTTTGCGTAGGGAGTAATGTAATGTAAGCGTAGCAAGTGAGTGAGAAGTTGGAATAAAGGATAATGGAACAATAAGTAGCATAGAAAAGATAATAATTATTCGAGATAATTATCATATATTCCAAATTAAATAAGGGATAATTAATACAGTTAACTTATACATTTAAATTATACAAAGTATAACAATTGACCTAGTTATTGCATTGTTTGATAATTGTTTAAACGTATAAAAAGCACGAAACATCCGTGACCCAAATAGGCAGCAATAATACCAAAACTGCAACTCAGCGAACCTACGACCTTGGTACTAGAACCGGCGTTGAAAGTACGACCACAATAAAACAAGAAGAAACGACGGACGCCAGGTAGTTAGTAGTCAGTAGTCAGTCAGTCAGTAATAGCGGGCCACCGTGACGGGGACGCGACAGCGTCCCGTACGCGTCCAGCACGCGAGACAGTCGGTGATTTTCCGGGGGCCGGGTATCTTCTGTCAGAATTCGCGTGTAGTCCGGTTATTGTGGCAGCTCGAAAGTTCGCAACCCTCAACTGACCGAGTTCCAGAAGACTGAACGTGTCGTGGTTGAAGCCCTAATATACACATAAGGTAACAGATTTCTTATACTAACCTGTGTAATTATATTTTGTACCTCTGTCAACTTTTCACTATCTTGCTACATCGTCTCCCGACGCGCAGAATAACGTGTTAACGATTGTATTAGGAACTTCAGGGTAATTCAATATATTGTTGACTCTAATATGGTTTTTTTTTAATGTTCCTTCGTCCGACTCACTAGAGACTAGGAGAACACGAGAATTCTGCGTATACATATCTCCGGCTTCAAAAGTAAGCCCATAACCTCTACTCTTTACAGGACCTGAGACCGAGAGTTCTTACCCCTATCCCGAAATCCCTTATCTTCTCGTAAATCCACGAAGACGAGCCAGCCCTCCAGACCAGTGTGACCAGTATTCCTTGCAGCCGCTCGCAGGTTAGCATCCCTTGAGGATCTATTGTATTTTACATTTGGTGACAGTCTTTACAGGACCCTATACATAGAAGTCCTTAATCCCTCTCCACTTCTCGTAAATCTGTAGCAGATTATTACAACTGAACTGATCGCGACGCCGTTGGAACATCAATTATGCACCACGTGATGCTCTTGTATAAAACTTCTTAGCGCATAGCCATGTTGCCAAGTTAGAGATACACCGGATGTGTCATTTTACCCTAGTATGTCATTTTGGGCCAGGTTCCCCTAATTAGCAGAGAAACCAAGATACGAATATATGAAACTCTTATTAACCTGTCCTGACATACGCGTCAGACATGGACTATGGTAAAAAGTGACGAAGAACTGTTAGGCCGCTTTGAAAGAAGAATACTTAGACACATATACGAGGAGTACAAGAAAGCGGGATATGGTGCAGGCGCTACAATTTTTAGTTGTATCAATGCTATGAAAAATGTAACATCGTCCGGTCTATTAAAATAGACTAAGGTGGCTAGGACACCTTGAAAGAATGGACACTGGAGACCCCCAAAGACAGGTATTATATCAAGAGCCAGTAGGAACCAGAAAGAGAGGCAGGCCAAGATCTAGATTTAAAACTCAAGTCGAAGATGACTTGAGGAATCTGGGTGTCACAAATTGGAAAGCCAGAGCGAAAGGTAGGAGGGAATGGAGACTAATTCTTGCACAGGCCAAGACCCACACAGGGTTGTAGAGCCAAAGAAGATGATGATGACCAATCGGTCGACTTACACGCAATAAAACAATCGAAAACGACAATAAAAATCTTTAATGCTTAATCAGTTACTTCATAATACTATATACCCAAATTATTCACACGATTTTCTGCTTCATAATGTGCCATTTGGAATTTTGCAACTGTAACATATAATTCCTAATAAGCTACCCAAAAAGAAACTATCTGAACATAGTTTTTGTGGGTTTTTGTATTTCTTTTCCGTATACGTCCATGCTTCAGTATGAGTTAGGGGGTCAATCCGTGCGACGCGATCAATTCCGCTACTGTTATTTGTTTATCAATACTGATTACTAAAAATTGCATTACAAGGTTTAAGCTTGCATTGAAGGATTTTCTCAGGGTGAAATTTTTTGTGTTCCTCCAAAGAACTTTTACGAATAAACAGCTTAAGATAAATTTCGCACTTGTAAGGTTTTTCTCCAGTGTGCATTTTTATATGATCTTTCAAATTGTGTTCTACACTAAAATGCTTAAAACAAATTTCGCAGTTGTAAGGTTTTTCTCAGTGCGCATTCTCACATGTGTTTTCAAATTACCGGTTTCAGTAAACTGTTTAAAACAAGTTTCACACTTTTAACGTTTTTCTCAATGGTGAGCTCTCAAATGTGTTTCCAAAGAACCTGTTTGGCTAAACTGTTTAAATCAAATTTCACACTTGTAAGAATTTTCCCCAGTGTGTGCTATCAAATGTCTTTTCAAATCACATTTCTGAGAAAACTCCTTAAAACAAATTTCACACTTGCAAGGATTTTGTTCTATGTGAATTTGCATATGATTATTTAATTCACTTTTTCTGGCCCACTGCTTAAAACAAATTCCACACTTGTAAGGTTTTTCACCTGTGTGCGTTTTTTATATGATCTTTCAAATGGTGTGCTACACTAAACTGCTTAAAACAAATTTCGCACTTGTAAGGTTTTTCCCCAGTATGCAATCGCATATGACGTTTCAAACCAGATACTGTAGTAAATTGCTTAAAACAAATTTCGCACTTATAAGGTTTCTCTCCTGTGTGTAATCTCAAATGTGTTTTTAAATTACTTGCTTTGGTAAACTGTTTAATACAAATTTCGCACTTATAAGGTTTTTCTCCTGTGTGAACTATCATGTGTTTTTTTAATGACCTTCTATGGGCAAGTTGCTTCAAACAAATTTCACATTTTAATGTTTTTGCTTCAACAGGTTGACAAGTACGTTGTTCTTTATTACACGAACGTACCGGTATTGTTTTCATACTTCCTGATGTATTCTCTTCTGCGAAAAAGCCTGAAATAAAAATAAAATATATGTTTTTTTTTACTTCAAGAACAAATTTACCGCGATATTTAGTCTGATTATATATTTAATACACTGTGCTCACAGATCAACTAGTGACACATAATTGCTATTAGTTGATATGTCAATCAAAGATATGATATAATAATCAAAGGCCATTAAACGTTTTTGTGTTGTATTTTTATGCTGTCAAAGTGCTGTATATGATCTTGTTTAATTTTATATTATAATTACTTATTTACTTTAACAGATTACAGTATATTATTTTCTTCTATTCGGTAAATTCTCATTGTCAAACTGGCTAACACATGGTAATCGTTATAAATACACTTGGCGTTAATTATCTCGAAAGCACAGAAAACACTACAAAATATCATATTTCTGTGAACCATTTATTTAAATTATTGTCTTTCAAAAGTTCAATATAATAGCGATCATTTTGGGGATGCACTTGCCCCACTAACCTACGGACTACCTACGATGAGTGGTTAGAGAGTTTGTGCCCATACCAAGGGAACACAGATCAAAACGAGACATCGGACTGTAAACATCTCTAGTTTATCGCAGACGCGGACCGTTCTTTCGCGCCGCGGTGCACCGGCGTCGATTTTTTACCCACCAAGGAGCTCAGCCACTATTTTTCTACCCTAGCTATAATTAATGCACCATACACTAACAGTAAGTGATTTTCTTTGTGCAGACAAATCAACGAGTTACGCCAGGTATTTTTGTGATGTTTTAATTAATTGCTAACTTATTCACAATCAAAATATTGCATTTTTTCTTTATTATTCTAATCATTAAACCAGCGACCTCAGTAAATTTTCACAAAACAATAGTTTTATTTTCGCATGCTAAAATTCGAACAAAGCAGGGTCAAAAGCAAAAGTTTCGAATTTTTAAAAACGTTAGTAACCAAATTAAACTGATAAGAACAAGATCCTACAGGAAAACGTAAACTGGCGAAAAGAAAAAAAGTATTTTGAGACAACTAAGAAAACTTTAAACTCCCGCCAAAAAGACAATAAACAAAACTCCTCTCCTTCCGCCCAAACATTGGGCTTTGGTATCGGTAGTGTCTCCAACCATGCTGATATGCTGTAACAAAAAAATGTGTGACTGGGAGGTGTAGGACGCCAATGTAATAAAAGTGTGTATGTGTAATGTAACACGCCCAGTCCTAACATATGGTACAGAAACTTGGACTTTAACAAAAAGCAATGAAAACATGTTAGGATGTTTCGAAAGAAAAATACTGAGGCGAATCTATGGAGCGGTAAATGAAAATGGTGTCTAGAGAAGACGATACAACTTCGAACTCTATAGAATATACCAGGAACCAGATGTCATAAACCACATTAAGATACGGCATCTGAGGTGGGTAGGCCATGTAATGCGGATGGAGCAAACCAACCCAGCTAGAAAAACGCTCCTTGATAGACCTATTGGTCAAAGAAGAAGAGGAAGACCCAAGTTACAGTACAATGACCGCTACCATCCAGTAAATTCTACCACGTGGATTCCACACGGGACTACCGCTCGATCATTCTGGACTGAATTGCGACGTATTGGACTGCAAGATCAGCAATTATAAAATTATAAAAACACCATGTTAAAATCAATATTTTTAGTCTGATTTAATTTATTGTTGTTGCTACTAAAATCTTTGTAAGTCGAAAATAAAAGTTTTAATTGTGAAGTTAGTTTTTAAAAAAGTGTTTTCCCCAAGAACATTCATAATTGGCGCAGAGTCAGTACGGAAGTGGAAGAGTCTTTATAGATCCTCGTCACTTTTAAGTGTTTGTCCACTGTTCCAAGAACCAGCCCCAGGGAAACCGTCTGCAGAGTTCACCCGAGGGAATTAGAAGTTAGAAGCCATCAGGAGGAAAGAAATGCACATCGGCATCGTCTTTATCCTGTAAGCGATTTTTATTACTAATTAGAATTAAGAAGATTAAATTTTGAAGAATTTTTATAAAATCAGACTCCTCTGAGTCCTTAGATTGAATCAGAGCTAGATTAGAAGATAAATTAAACAAAGATTTGAATATATTAACAGAAAGATTAAAATAATTTAAAAATATCTCCTCTAAGTCCTTAGATTGACTTTAGAGCCAGATTCAGAAACTTTAAAATTTAAATACAAATTTGAATAGCTTAATAAATTCTATATTAATAAACACAGAGATTTAATAAATAGAAAATAAGTAGATTAAGATTGATATATTTATATATATTCTATTGAAAATTACTATACTGATTTGATTATTGACTATATATTATATTGAATATTTTAAAAATGGCAGTTCCACAATTTGACGTTAAAAATTTATGCATTCTTCCAAATTTTGACGGAAATCCAAATGAATTACATGAATTTATCAAAGTTTCTACAATACTTCTAAACCATTATTATGATAGACTTAATGCAGCGAACATCCAAAACAAATTTTTGCTTCATGGTATTATGAGTAAATTAACAGGTAGAGCAAAAGAAGTTATATCAGTATATGGATGTGAAAGTTGGGACGAAATAAAAAACGCATTAATTCAAAATTTTGGAGACCAGAGAGACGAAAATTCGCTTACAAGGGACCTAGTAAATTTAAGACAAGGCTCAACAGAATCTATTTTGCATTTTTACGAAAAGATCATGGGACTTTTAAGCTGTATTAATAATTACCTAGAATTACATACCATAAATGCCGATATTAAGAGGAGCAAACAAGAATTTTTCCGTCAACAAGCTCTTACAACATTCTTAGCAGGCCTACGAGAACCAATGGGCTCTGTTATCAGAGCAATGAGACCAGGAAGTTTAGCCACGGCAATACAATATGTACAGGAAGAAAATAACGTTCGTTACCTTCAAAAAAATCAATTAACTCAACCTTCAACATCAGGAAGAAGCGATAATTATCAAGAACGCCGACCTCAGAGACAACAAATGCCTGTACCTATCCAGAAACCATCGTATCAACAGCCAAATTTTGCAGCTCCGCAATGGCAGCAACCAACGAGACAATTCTATCCGCAGAATCAGTACCAGCAACCACACCGGCAACAAAACTTCAATCAATTTAGACAAAATTCGACGTTCAGGACCCAGAACCAGTCAAATGTATGGGCACCCAAAAATGGACAGTCAAAGCAGCCTAGACCAAGACCTATGAGTGGAATATCAGAAACCACAACCAGAGGCCGTCAAAATTTCACACCAAATTACCGAGCACAGCCAAAATTCACCGTAGAAGAACTTTACAATATACAATGCCATGGAGATGAGCAAGAAGATAATTCCAACTACAATGATTACTACGAACCTGAATATGACCATTTCCCACAAGATACATACGAAAACCAACCAACCGAATATGAAGAAAACGTAAATTTTCGAGAGGACCCACCAGAAGCAATCGGAACGTAATTGAACTCCATTCATTTCCCGATAAGAAGGAGCTACCCTACATTGAAATTTCTAAACCTTGTTTACGGCTTTTAATCGATACAGGATCCACAAAGTCATTTCTCAATCCAGAAATAGCTTCTTCATATTTTCCAAGTTACATAAAACATGAACCCTTTGTCGTCACATCAATTTTCCAAAATTATTCCCAAAAATATTGTGCCGAAATTCCTTCATTTTCAGAATTTAATTCTGACAGCAAAATGAAATTTTATCTCTTTAAGTTCCACAAAACTTTTGATGGTCTTATTGGCCTCGACAATCTAAAACTCTTCGAAGCCCAATTAAACTTTCCCAAGTCGCTTCTAGTTACAAAAGATTCTACAATCCCAATTAAATATTATGAAACAAATAAAACACAATTTTATTCCATTCATTTGGAACCAAATTCTATTAGCCAAGTCAAAGTTCCTGTCAAAGAAGAACACGGAACCATCATTATTCCAACCCAAAAAGTGCAAGGCGTCGTAGTACGAGAAGCCCTTACTAACGCCGAGAACCACCTCGCCTGGACCGAAATTGCCAACTTCACGTCAGACCCCATTCATCTTTCTCTTATGGAACCACTCGAAAGCAACAAAATAGACATTCAAGATTTCCATATATATTCCATGGAAACAACCTCCGGACCAGACTACAGACAAGATATCGACGACTTAATTAAAACCGAACATCTTAATGAAGAAGAAGAGGAACAAGTTCGTCACCTATGCCGAAAATTCTCCGATATATTTCACCAACCAGACACTCCTCTCAGCTTTGCTAACGAAGTTAAACATCACATCAGAACTAAGGATGAAAAGTCTGTATATACGAAATCGTACCGGTATCCGTATGTACACAAAGAAGAAGTAAAGAAACAAATCTCCTCAATGTTAGAGCAAGGGATAATTCGACCAAGTCAATCGCCATGGTCTTCGCCCATTTGGGTCGTGGCAAAGAAACCAGATTCATCCGGTAAAATAAAGTGGAGAATAGTGGTAGATTATAGAAAGGTCAACGAGAAGACAATTGATGACCGATACAGAATTCCTCACATTAGCGATATTTTGGACAAATTGGGAAGATGTCAGTATTTTACGACCCTCGACTTAGCGAGCGGATTTCACCAAATCGAGATGGCTGAAGAAGACATTCCCAAAACAGCATTTAATGTTGAAAATGGACACTACGAATATTTAAGAATGCCATTTGGACTTAAGAACGCTCCGTCCACGTTCCAACGTATGATGGACAACGTATTGAAAGGACTTCAAGGAGAAATATGCCTCGTCTATATGGATGACGTAATAGTTTATTCAACATCACTACAGGAACACATAGTAAATCTCTCAAAAGTATTTCAACGATTAAGAGAAGCCCGACTAAAAATCCAAGTCGACAAATGCGAATTCTTAAAAAAGCAAGTTAATTTTCTGGACACGTAGTCACACAAGAAGGCATAAAACCGAATCCAGCAAAAATTGAAGCAATAGAAAAATATCCAATACCGAAAACAGCAAAAGAAATAAGAGGATTTCTTGGACTACTAGGATACTACAGAAAGTTTATTCGAGACTTCGCAAAAATCACAAAACCTCTAACAAAATGCTTGAAAAAGGATGCAAAAATCGAACATACACCCGAATTCGTAGAATGCTTTGAAACGTGCAGGAAATTATTAATGAATGAACCGTTATTGCAATATCCAGATTTTTCCAAACCGTTTAACCTCACAACAGATGCCAGCAACTTCGCTATTGGTGCAGTACTTTCCCAAGGACCAGTTGGCAGTGATAAACCAATTGCCTTTGCTTCCAGAACACTAAATGAAACCGAAACCAAATACTCCACAATAGAAAAGGAAATGTTAGCAATGGTGTGGGCAACTAAATATTTCCGACCCTACCTATTTGGAAGAAAATTTAAAATACTCTCAGATCACCGTCCTTTGCAATATCTATTTTCCCTAAAGGAACCCAACTCCAAACTAGTACTTGGAGATTAAAATTAGAAGAATTTGACTACGAAGTAATTTACAAAAAAGGCAAAGCTAATACAAATGCGGACGCACTGTCTCGAATCGAAATACACACAAAGGAAACTAAGGACATCGATTCACAAATTAAGGAAGTCTTTGATGATTTAGTAGACATGGAAGACGATGGATGGTCAACGACTAATAATCCAGATGCAGATCGAATAATCGACGAGATTGTAGAAGAAAAAGCAACAGAATTAATTCCAGAAAACATCATAGAAGATACTGTTGAAAACGAAAATCAAAACATCCCAGACGACACTGTTGAAAACGAAGATCAAAATATATACGAAGACGGAAATGAAACAATACATACAGCAGTAGAAAACCCAGTTCTTGGTATACCTATTTCGGAAAAACCACTTAACTTCTATAATAACCAAATTATAGTCAAAATTGTCAACTACAATCCACGACCTCCAGCAATCATACAAACCTTTCCGAATAAAAGACGTTATCATATCCAGCTATCGAAAGATCAGTTAAAAGCTGATACCATAAAAATTTTTAAGGAACACCTCAACCCGAAAAAGAAATATGCAATTTTATTTGAAACAGAAGAAGAAATTTTTGCAGAGATTTGCGAAATTATTAGGAAAACTTTTAAAAACAACGCTTACGACTTAGTAAAATGTAATCTTTTATTGGAAGATGTTAACCTAGAAGAACAGCAAAAAGAAATTATAAAAAACTATCATGAAGGAACAACGAACCATAGAAGAATAGCTGAAACAGAAAGTCAAATAAGAAAACGATATTACTGGCCTAATATAAAGAAGGACATAGAAGATATCATAAACTTTTGCGATATATGTCAAGAAAATAAATACGACAGACTTCCCCCCAAACCGAAATTTATGGTTACACCAACTCCCACTAAACCACTGGAAATAGTTCACATCGATTTATTCCAGGCTGATGGACAGAAATTTTTAACCATAATAGACGCATTTTCAAAGTATGGACAAGCCTACCCAATAAATGGAGGAAATGCAATCAATGTACTCAACGCCCTATTAATTTTTATAACACATCATGGACTCCCAACAATGATAGTAGCTGATAATGGTACTGAATTTAAAAATGGAGTAATACAAGAATTTGTAGACTCTCACAAAATCTCAATCCACTATACGACACCAGAGAATCCGCAATCAAACGGGATGATTGAGAGATTTCATTCTACACTAATCGAACATCTTCGAATCTTAAGGAAGACCAAAGCAAAACTCTCGATAAAAGAACAAATACTATACGCTATAATTGGGTACAATAATTCCATACATTCAGCAACGAAGTTAAGACCCATTGACATATTAAACGGACATATCGACGCAAAAGATCCCTTTGACGTTGACATACAAAAAGTAATACTGAACGATTATATTCAAAATCATAGAGAGATAACAAAGGAATTATACAAGGAAGTAAACCAACATATACAAGAGAATAAAAATAAAATCATAGAAAATAGAAACAAAACAAGACAAGACCCTA
>CAKJVB030000286.1:0-14217 GCA_918026665.1 Diabrotica balteata | reverse complement strand
TAATAATTTATCACGTGTTTATGGTATTATTTTAAATTAGCTAAATACAGACAATAGACTTCCACTCATAAGTGTCAGTACACTGTATATTGGGGAAAATTTCTGTTTAGTAACCGTGTTAGCATTTTTTGTCGTCGAATAGGTAAAAACTGTATAGATATCTGCCAATTAAACTAAATCGGTAAATAATGCGAATTGTATCAATCAGTTGACATGTTTTTGACATTTTACATTAAAATAATAAATTCTTAATTAAAAACTAATTTCTTGCAAAAATAAAAATGAAATATTTAACTAGGGCCCACCGAATTGAGATTTTAATGAATGATCGGTTACGGGGAGAATTGTTGAAGTCAAGTTGAAGTAGCAAACTAATTTAATCAGAGGTATCCTCAGTTACCTAATATTTCACAAGGTACTGTGTCTAAAATTAACGCACAATTAGCAGAACTTGGACATATTAAACCATTAAAAAGAAAATCGAACTTCATTGAAGATAAAGTGAAAGTGGATATTTTGTTAAGTGTCGCAGAGAATCCAATGTCAAGTTCACGTCAAATTGCACGTCAAAATAATGTGAGTCACTCAACTGTCTAAGGTGTCTGCATGAAGAAAACTTCATCCATATAAATTGATATTTGTGCAGGATCTAACAGAAGACGATCTGGATCGTAGAATTGATTTCTGCAAAAGAATGATGGATAAAAATTAACAAATGAAATAGCTCTTGACACAATTATTTTTTCTGATGAATCAACATTTACATTGAACGGAGAGGTAAAACTGACAAAACTGTAGATATTGGTCAGCGGAGAATCCTTATTGGATGCGTGAGATACACACTCAGTATCCTCAAAAGTTGAATGTTTGGGCAGGTATTATAGGAGATCACATTATTGGTCGTATATTTATAGATGCTAATTTGACAGCGAAAAAATATTTAAGCATACTAAGAGACGATGTTTTTCCTTAGTTGGCTAACTTATATTCCAATTTAATAGATCCGACCCTACCGCATGAAACTGTCTGGTTCCAGGAGGACGGTGCAACACCCCATTATGCTTTAATGGTGAGAAATTACTTGAATAAAATCTTCTTCAATAAAAGGATTTGATGAAGGGGACTATTGAGTGGCCAGATAGGTCGCCAGATCGTACGCCTTTGAATTTTTTGTGGGGTTATCTCAAGAATAAAGTACATGCAACACAATCAACTATCATTGAAGACCTCAAAAAGAAAGGATAACTACAGTAATACGGAATATTTCACCACAAACTTTAAACAAAGTTCGGAACGAGTTTTATAGGAGACTGTGTTATTGTCAACAACAAGGTGGGGAACATGTTGAGCATTTTTTTTAATGTAATCCAATCAATTACCTCGGTATTCTATGAATTCATTGTCTTGAAGAAAATACCCAATTTCAAAATTTCACCTTGTATTATTCATAATAGACCCTACATGATATAGTTCGTTAAAATCAGGCTGTTAAGGAGCTTTTAAAAATATGCAAATATACAGGTTATTTCATTTAAAATACAGATTATGCACTATGCCAGACTTGCATTGATCACCCTGTAACATTCAAATTTATGTCTAAAAAGCGTGCATTTAAATTTAAAAGTTAAGGTTAATATTTTTTAAATTAAGGACACAAACACATTATTTTATTCCATAAGTGGTTTCCACACTGTATATACTGAAAAAGCGTTACTGACTTGTAAGCAACGCTAATCGGTTAGAATACAAACACAAATATTTGAATATGCAGCGCTAGACGGGATAAAAAGTACTCTTTTTATTTAAGTAAGCTTTCGCAAATATTTTATTAAAGTGCTACAATAGGTGAGACTAGTACAAATTACATAATAAAAATTCTATTTGTAATCTTACACTAATTGGGTTTAGTTGAAATGGTGTTAAGAAAATGAAATATACAACTTATCTTGGCTTCTACAAATAAGAGTGGAAACTATCCTACAATTTTTTTGTTTTAAAAAACGTTTTTTAAATAAACACATATTTAAAAACTTTAACAAGCCAATATTTAAATAAAATTTGTTCTAAAATCATCACAGAAAATGTAGTCATATTATAATAATTCTAGGTTATGTTTATACGTATACTTAATTAGAAATAACACAATTGGTTTTAAATTTAAAATTATTAACTAAACGACGAAACCTTGGATCTTAGTTAGTCTTAGGATGATAACGTATGAAGACATGAGTTAATAAAGGTGCTATGTCCATTTTTTTTTTCAAAAAATGACTTATTTATATTTGGTCACCTAAAGTCGTGATACAACACCTGAATAACTCAAGATTAATAAGGATTCTTTTAATTGATAAAGGTACTATGTCCTATGACTAAGTACCCTTTTTTATTAGATAAAGGTGCTATATCCATATTTAAGACATAGTACCTTTATTCACTAGATAGTGGGAAAGTTTTATTTACATGGTAAGTGCCATGTGACATTTTAAGGTTATGTTTGTTGTTTATCACATCTTTCAACATGGGTTCGAGAAGTAAAAGAATGTTAGAATTAGTAAAAAGCAAGAAAATATGTGTTTCAAATAAAGGTAAGTCCGAATAGAGAATTTTTTTGTAGATAGAAAATTATTATTTTGTACTTCTCTAGAGGTCAATAGTAAAATGTAAAATCAATAGTAAAAATGTACTAGTGGACTTCAAAAGAAGGTCAACTCTAAAGCAGGTAAGCATATTAAAAAATTTTTACTACCTTAATTATTAATCATCTCTTTTAATAACAATTTACCCCCTCTGCAATTCAATTTTTTATTTAAAAAAATATAGATATAATATACATTACTTGAGTTATTATTACATACATACCAACCTATGTACCTAAATTAAATTTTTAAACTATATGAATAATAATTGTACTGATGAAAGTGTTACATCAGGCAGCGAATATTCCCCTTCCAGTGAAGAAGATTCAGAAGAGGATTCTGATAACTCAAATATTTCTTATTCGACGAGTCTCATAAACAAATATCCGGATGTTGATAGAGTCAAACGTAAAATGTTTTCTGATAACCAGAAATTAAAAATGTAAAGCTTAAATAAGTTAAGATTAAGAAATAAAAATAGAAATAAGAAATAAGTATAATTTAATAAATAACTAAGATATTTTTTAAGTTCCGACAAACAGCAGGGAAACCCCGGATAGGATTGACGAACTGCAGGAAGAAATACCTCGGGAAATACGTATAGAAGACCATATCCAGCAATTCCATGTTACTGCCGATGAAATAAGTAGAAGAGGAATTGTTAAACCAGTTTTAAAAATAACTAAAAAAAGAGTCCGGAAACCTGATAATTGGAAACGAAATAAAGCTGCAAGGTTAAGACAACAAGGTAAAGAATATATTTTCTCAAAAGACTGGTAAAGTGAAGGAAGAAAAAACAATTAAAAGAGATTTACTGAGAAGTTTAGTATTGCAATCAGAGAAGAAATTCTAAGAACATTTTATAAGCTAGATACAAATTCCAAAAATATTTTAATTTTTAAAAGTATTAAGATGCAGGAAGTTAATCGTCACGCCCTCGTAAAATATATAAAAAAGATAGCTTACAGCTTTAAATATTTAATTAGGTGTGATAAAGAAAATACACTAGTCTGTAAAGATGCTTTCGGCTCTTTATACCGAATTGGACGAAATAAAGTCTTTAAAGCTCAAAATGACTTCAAATCTGGCCAGGTAATGCCCTCACCACATAAGCAAGAGCATCACAAAAATCCAAAAAAATATCCGATGTAATAAATAAGTAATAAACTGCATTAAAAATCATATCAAGCAATTTCCTTCAGAAGAATCACATTAATCTGGGACAAACTAAACCCACATAAAAAATACCTTTCCCCTTTACTAAATATAAATCGAGTTCATCAACAGTATATAGAGGATTTTCAAAAAAAAAAGCTCGAAACTAAATATTTCGTAAAGGCCTCTATTTACAGACATATATTTAAAACAATGTTTAACTTATCTTTTGGTGTACCAAAAAGTGATACTTGCAGTTTATGCGATGCTGGAGAGAACACTTTAGAGCACTCGAATAATTTTCAACTTGCTTTTGCGCAGCAGAAAGATTACCGCGAAGCAGTAAAAATTTCCAAAGAAAAATGTTACATGACAATGGATCTTCACAAACGATGCCTTTGCCAAAGCTATCAACGTCAAAATCTTTTTACTTAAGACAAATGTGGCTATACACCTTTGGAGTCCACTGTTTAACCAGTTCTGGTCATAAGTCCTATTTTTTACATGGACTGAGGATATTGCCAATAGGGAAGTAATGAAATAGCAAGTTGTTTGCTACAATTTTGTCTACTTCTTAAAGAAGAAAATCCCCAAATTGATCATGTAATAATTTGGCCAGATCAATGTGGGGGACAAAACAAAAACTTCTCCTTTATTAACCTTTTTCAATACCTAATATTAAAGAAAATATTTAAGATCATTCACCATAAATTTTCCCGAAGTTGGTCACAGTTACCTTGACTCTGACAGAGACTTGGAAGAATAGAAAAGGTTCTTAGAATACATCAGAATATTTATATACCAGACCAATATCGGGAAATTATTAGATCTGCGAGTACCAAACAAAGTGTATGCCTTTGACATGGAACATTTTTTTTTATTGCTTTGAAACTCTACCCTGCAAAACTTTATTTAAACAAAAGACCCACTAATAGTCTTGACCAAAAAATAAATTTTCGACATAAAGTGAAGTGGCGAAGAGTAGGTTGTTTTGGAAAATACTTTTACAAAACTAGTTTAGATCCGTTTTACCCCATTTATGGAAGTTGACCTATAAAAAAAAGAGAACTGATAGTACAAAGTAATCAAATTGTCTTACAAAAGTTACCTAAATGCGGTGGTTTAACTTCTGAAAAATTTTCAAATCTACAAGATCAACTTACGTTTATTCCAGCAGAGTATAAATGGTATTATGAAATTGTTTAGAAGAATGTTTGAAAAACCCTAAGAAAAAACGTAGTTCATGTTAAATTTAAATGTTCTGTGTCTTTGTTTATAAATTTTTAATGTATCTTACTTTGCTTTTGTTAATCTGCAAATAAAATTTAATTTCCAGATTATTTAATAGTTTTTTTTATTATTATTTTTTTTTAATTAAATACAACATAGGTGACATAACACCTTTCTCTACTCAAGTTTATACCAACATCTGCATAAAATGTTGCTTGATTAAGGTGCTATGTCCATTAAAATTAAAATTACTAAAAAAGTTTAAATTCTAGAAAAACAATAATATTATATAAAAAAGTACAAAACAATTCTAATCTAATAAGATATTGGTAATTTTTATAAAATTTAATTAAAAAAATATATAAGTCAAAACGCGTTTCCCTTCATTTACTCAATATCTGAAAAAGGACTTGGCACCTTATCATCTCATGTCTTCATAAGTTGAAATAAATAATATACCTGATAAACGCTGGATTTTCTGTAAAAGAACAGCAAAACGACCTATTTTATAAGTTGAAGAGACATTAATATAACAAGAGAGACATTATATAAATATATATATATATATATATATATATATATATATATATATAATATATATATATAAATATATATAATATTAATGAGTAAAAATTGTTCAAATTGTTGGTATTTGTCTTTTATTAATGGCTTGTTTCTCTGAAAAATGATAACTATCTTAAGATGTTTTTGAATAATTACTCTCCGTGGAAAGGATTTTACATTCGGAAAATCTAAAAATATTTCTTGTGAAAAGTCAATTGGCAGGAAAACCTTTTGGAAGGTGTACCTATATACGAACCTTCAAGCCTCAACAACTTGTACCTAAACAATTTGTTGCATACAATTTTAAGTTAATAATTATGAATTCATAATCAATTAATATAGAGATTAAATATTAACATATATAATTAAAATTTTGACAGTAAATTTAATTATAATATAAAATAAATAGGATGTTTAAAAATAAAAATTGTATTTATAATGACATTATTTTAACAGGAGAAGTTCATAAAAATTTAACGATTCGACTCTGAACATAGTACCTAATACGTGTTTTAAAATCGAGCTCTTAAATTGAATTTAAAAAGTAGTGAAATACTAAAAATATTTTCATTAATTAGTGATCCAGCAGTGAAATAACAAACATAAATACAATAGAGATAGTAAGTTACTTTAATCATAAGAGTTTTTACTACATATTATCAAATATTATTTCGGATAACCTACAAAATCTAGGACAGGTATTTATACCAAACCTGTTCTACTATAGACTAAGAAGGTTGTTTGCCAGGACCGTACTCCATTTACCAATGATAATTAAAAATGGATAGTTCTATTCAATCCGAAATTCCTGCAACTACTAATACACCAAACAGCACATCATCATATCAATTTAATGGATCACGTACATATTCTTCCGTAACAAATCAAACACCACAATCTAATATATTTCCATCAAGAAAACAAGCAATTATTTTTGATTCAGTTGAAAATACCAAACTAGATGATTACTTGTTCGCTCTGAGTCGTCTGATAGAACCAACCCAGATCATCTTCTGTTCGAAATTATCAAATAATAGAGTATGTATTTATTTAGCAAACGAAAAACTAGCTGAGGATTTTATAAACAGAAATGAAAAAATTCAAATAGGCCAGCAGCTTTTACAACCTCGTAGACTAATTAGCCCCAGTCAGCGATTAGTATTGTCCAATGTCTGTCCCTCAATCCCACACTCAGTCCTAGTATCAGCATTAAAATCACATGGATTAAATCTTCTGTCACCTTTAACATTTTTAAGAATAGGCACATCAACACCACAATTCCAGCATATTTTGAGTTTCAGACGTCAAATATACATATCTCCACTAAATAACCAGCCCTTACCTGATTCTTTTCTTATCACACATGAGGAAACGACATACAGGATTTTCCTTTCATTAGATAACCAAGCTTGCCAAACATGTAAACAAAACAACCACTTAACAAAAAATTGTCCAATGTCTACTGCGATTACAACAGATAATTCAACATCAAATAATGCAGTTCCAAATATAGACCCAATTGAAAATACAACTAATCTATCAATTCAAAAAACCCAGACAAACACTAAACAACAACAATCAAAAGAAGAAAGCACACAACAAGAATTCCAACCACAAACTACCCAACAAGAAAAACTACACATGCAACCAGCCAAAGAAGATTTAGAAACAACAAACGAGCCAAAAATAGATCTAGAAAATAAGACAACGCATATAAACACAGGCAAAGCACAAAACAAACGCACAATCTCCCAAATCTCTCCACCAGCTACTACATCTAAAGAGGAACCTACCTTTATTACACCAAAAAATAAAGAGAAGAAAGTAAAATCAGATCAAAATGTCAAACCACAAAAAACACTAGAAGAAATGCTAAGATACTGTAAAACTTTATTTGAGAACCCAAATTCTAACTACCCTATAACTTACGAACAGTTATTAGACTTTATTGAAAACTGTGAGAACTCATCAGACCCGTTAAGTATCGCCAAAATGTATACAGAAGAAACAGCAGAGGTCACAGATCTATTAACTAATATATACCCTTACCTAAAGGACCGAAAAATTAAAGTCAAATGCACTCGAATAAAAAATAAAATATTAAAACAAATCAACTTAGACATTCAAACAGACTTAGAAAGCGACACATCAACAGAAAATTAATAACACATCATTTTCAACTCTCTAATTCAATGGAACATAAATGGGTATTATACCCATTTAGAAATGTTAAAATTATTAATTTCAAAACATAAGCCTAGTCTGATATGTTTACAAGAAACCCACTTCAAAAACAACAAAGCTCATGACTTAAAGAATTTCAATTGTTTTTTTAGAAATCGAGAAAATTCGAAAATTGCAAGCGGAGGGGTAGCAATCTACATAAAAGATAGCTTTGACGCTAAACCAATAAAACTTAGAACAACTATCGAAGCAATTGGAATTAGAGTCACAGACACAATTTCTTTTTCAATTTGCAATATTTACATTCCCCCCAATAAAGAACCCGATTCAAAAGAAATTTCAAACCTATTAAATCAACTACCTGCTCCACGGATAATAATTGGAGATTTCAATGCACATAATCCGTTATGGGGTTCAACAAAACTAACATCTCTAGGTCGAAAAATAGAAAAAATAATAGAAGAAATCAATCTAAATATTCTTAACGACGGACAACATACGCGCTTTGAAATAAGAACAGGTGAAGGCTCTAGTATAGATCTAAGTATTTGCGAACCATCAATTACACATACTCTTACATGGGATGTGTTACCAGATCTATATGATAGTGATCACTACCCTATCATAATAAGCAATGAACTACAATCAACTACCCCGCAACAACTAAAATGGAATTTAAAAGGCGCAAATTGGATAGAATTTCAAAATTACGTTGAAAACAACCTGCAAAATCTAAATAACAATGTAGATATAGACAAAACAATATACTCTCTGACAAATGTAATCACAGAATCAGCAAAAAAGTACGTTGGAATAATTAAGTACGATTACAAACATCAGTCGGTACCTTGGTGGAATCATGACTGCAAAGAAGCATTAAAACAATCGAAACAAGCTTTTAATAAATTCAAACGACACAAAACTCAAGAAAATTCTATAGAATTCAAAAAATTAAGAGCAGTCGCTAGGTATACCATTAAAAAAGCCAAACGTGACTCTTGGAGAGAATATGTTACCACAATACATAGTTCAACTCCTATAACTGCTATATGGAAAAAAGTCAACAAAATGTCTTGTTCCAAACCCCATAAATCAATCAACTTTCTAACTCAAAATAACACTATTTATAAAAGCCCAGAAGAAGTATCCAATATACTAGCATCTACTTATGAATATAACTCAAGTAACTTAAATTATACTTCCAATTTCTTAAAAATCAAAATAAAAGAAGAAAAAAATCCTATAAAATATTACGATCAAAATAATAACGATCTAAATATACCAATAACAGAGGAAGAATTAGAAAATGTATTTCAAAATTGTAAGAACACTTGTCCTGGACCCGACAATATACCGTTTATATTCCTAAAAAATTTAGGCCCTCAATCTAAAAAATATCTACTCAAAATCTACAATATAATCCTATCCAGAAACGTATTTCCTAAATCATGGAAAAATTCAATCATAATACCTATTCTAAAACCAACTAAACCAAAATCAGATCCACAATCATATCGACCGATATCACTCACATGTAGCATAGGTAAAATATTAGAAAAGATAATAAACAATAGGCTTATGTGGTATCTAGAATCAAACAACTTAATTATTCCAGAACAATGTGGTTTCCGAAAACATCGCTCAACTTTAGACAACCTCGTTGACTTAGAATCAGAAATCCACGAAGCATTTGCAATAAAACAACATTGTGTTGGAATATTTTTTGATATAACCAAAGCATATGATACAGTTTGGAAATATTCAATCATTAAAACACTCAGCAACTGGTTAATAAGGGGTAACATATTAAAATACATTTCAAATTTTCTTGAAAACAGACAATTTCAAGTTCGAGTTGACGGAACATATTCTCAAACAAAAATTCAACAAAATGGTATACCACAAGGATCAAATTTAAGCACAACTTTATTCTTAGTAGCAATAAATTCAATATTAACAGAAATTGAAAACCCTGTCAAAGCTAGATTATACGCTGACGACCTAGTTATTTTCTGTAGAGGAAAAAACATAGCAACGATTTACAATCACATTCAAAACGCGTTAACACACATTGAGAAATGGTCAGCTACAAGTGGACTTCAATTTAACACTTCAAAAACGAAAGCAATCTGTTTCTCAAAGAGAAATCAAATCCAAACAAAAGAATTATATCTACACGAACAAAAACTAGATCATGTAGAAGAAATCCGATTCTTGGGTATGACGTTTGATAAAAAATTAACTTGGAAGACACATATTCAACAGCTGAAAAAATCCTGTCTTCCTGGTATAAATTTACTTCGATCACTTGCCTTTAAAAACTGGGGTGCTGATTATTCAAGTTTAATACTTATTTACAAATCCATAATTCGATCAAAACTTGACTATGGAGCCATAGTCTACAACTCCTCCAAAAAAACACATTTGAAGTCACTGGATATTATCCAAAATAGATGTCTACGTATTTCTTTAGGTGCTCACTATACAAGTCCCATTCAAAGTCTTTATTGGGAAAGTGGAGAACTTCCTCTTTCTTTCAGAAGACAATATCTAAGCCTAACATATGCAGCGGCAGTGTCATCAAACCGAAATAATCCAGTACTGCATAACGTTTTTGCTGACCGATTTACAAATAAATTTCAACAAACACATCAAATTGATCATCCTTTTTACTTTCGTATACAATCATACTTATCCAAATTAAATTTTCAATTTCCAAAAACCTATGATACCTCATCAATCCACAACCCTGCACCATGGACAATATCTATTCCTGCTATCGACATCAGTCTAACAAACCTAAGAAAATCAGAGATGTCATCAACCGTCATTAAACAAAAGTTTCATACACTATTAAACAGATATGGCAATACCTACAACGTATACACAGATGCGTCAAAAAATGAAGACAGAGTTGGAGCAGCAATTTATTCGGAAGACTCCTCAGTTAGTTTCAAATTGTCATCAATTACAACCATCTTTTCGGCTGAATTATTCGCAATTCTAAAAGCACTATCGTTAATACAAAACAAAAACAAAGAAAGATGTATAATAATCACAGATTCTCTAAGTTCATTAACCTCACTGACTCAATTATACTGTGACAACCCCCTTCTACTTCTTATTAAAAAAGAACTTAAAAACATTTCAAATAAGAACATCCAAGTGCACTTTTTATGGGTACCTTCTCATGTAGGAATTGAAGGTAACGAAGCTGTAGATAAACTGGCCAAAAACGCACCAACTAACCCGATGTCCGAAGAAAGCAACATATTGGTACAAAACGATCTAAAACCATACTTAAAACAAAAAATAATTCACAAATGGCAACAAACTTGGAACAACACTCCATCAAGGCTATACGAAGTCAACAAACACCCACATCTATGGAAACCAACAATAAAAGACAGAAGAGAACAAGTGATACTTACCCGTCTCCGTATCGGCCATACACGACTTACTCATGACTATTTATTACAACGCAAAAACAAACCAGTGTGTGAAGTGTGCAACAGTGTTCTAACGGTAAAACATTTTTTAATACAGTGTCCCAAATATAACAGTGAACGACTCAAATATAACATACCTAACTCCCTAAAAGATGCCCTAGAAGAAAATACACATAACCGAAAAATTTTTTCCTATCTTAAAGACTGTCAACTTCTTCAAAAGATCTAAAACGTACATTTTAACATACATACATATTATTATTATTATTATTATTGTAAACTAATGTATATTCACATATTGTATCAACTGTCACATATGTTACATAATCTAAATACGCTAATGACCCTGCGTGGTCGATGCGTTAATAATAAAAAAAAAAAAAAAAAAAAAAGATGATTCAACAGTTTTATTAGTTGAATAACATTTTTAAATTATAAATTTTAACAATTGTTATAAATCGAATCTTTTATTGATAACTATTTATTTAATTTTTTGCTTTTCATTTAAAGTCTGTATTTTGTTAACTATTTTTCATTGAGTGTTTAATTTAAATCTGCTTGGGATAAATACATACATGACGACTAGAAACGAATTAATCGAGAGTGAGGCCTTCTCGTGGCTCTAGATCCATGACGCTCGCCTCAGCATTGTACTATAGATAAAAAAGGAATACAACGCCAGTATAAAAGCTTCGCTTTAAAAGTATTTTCATTATAAAAAGCTCTGCGTGATCTAAATCCTAAAATGCAACCATCAGATATAAAATTTCCTTAATCTTTGTATGAGGTATGTCAAAAAATATTAAACTCGCTCAAGAGTAAAGTACGTTTATATTTCACGATATCGAAAATTGTTATAACGAAAAGTTGTTTAGAATTTGAAAACTACTATGTTTTAATATACAATTACATCCTTCTAATTTTGCAAATTTTTCTCAAATTACCGATACCAAACGTTCTTCTTCAAAGTTCAAAGTAATCCAACTTTGGACATAGGCCGCCCCCAAAGTAATCCAGTGTCTTCGATTTTGCACCAATTGCTTCCAGTTGTATACCAAACGTACTTTTTATTTATTACAAATATGACAAAAAACTCTTCGTTTGTGAAAAAATGGTTACAACATTTTATTGTTGAATTAGATTTTTATTGTATTTTGTTTTGTAAAAAGGTTCTTATCATTTTTTATCGGAACGAAAAAAGTTTTACATATCGACGGTGTCGCGACAGAAAGGCATAAGCGCCATTGACTGTTTTTTTCAGAAGACACAAAAAACGTTTAATATCGCTTAATATTTATTTTTTTTTACATTTTCTTGGCATTTTATGATTATTGAACTGAGGTATTTTGAGTTACCATGTGTTAGTTATAAAACAATTTTTATAAACATGAGATATTTAACATTTTGGTACTTACGCCTTTAATGTTAGGTTCTGTGGTGTTTAAGCCTCTTTGAAAGGCGGTTACCATATTTGGAAAAAAATATTTTGATCAAAAAATGTCGCTTAGGAACTTGTACGCCTTTTAATTTTACGGAATTATAATAAAAATGGATAATAAATCTTTTCATTTTAAAGCATAACAATTAAGTAAAAATAATACAAAATAAACAATACACAATATATTTATGAGTTTCTTAGAGTTATATTGGTGTAAAAAAATATCATACAAAAATTAAGTTAATATAATTATCAGGTTATATTAAGTATAACAAGAAAATAAACTGAAAAAGTATTCAAAAAACAACAAAAACTATTAAAACATTACCATTTTTATGTGGAACCTTTATCATTTCTCGGTACATGAATACCAATGTTATAATCTTTTTTGAAGTACTTTTTAAAAGCAGATATTTTAAAAGGGATGCATTTTTCATTTATTTTATGTTACATTTTATAAAGATTTGAAATGCTTTTAGTATCTGCTGGTAGATACAATTTTTTAGTCGACCCTCGACAGTAGTGCGAGGGGACAGCAGGAAGACCCTCAATAAAATCTTCAAATATAAACATTTGTTTAGGACTAATTTTTTGTTTAGGTTCATGTTTCTCCCTATTCTTACGGTTAACTTCAATTTTTGACTAATATTTAGAGTATTTTTAAAGAATTGTAAGCAAACCCGTTTTTGTACATCATTTTTCAAAAGAAAGTATTGATAAGTTAGATTACGACGTGAATCAGAAACTGTTCTTTTTCTCTTTATAGGTATGGCATTAACGCAACCATTAATGAAATTTTTCTTATCTAAATTATTACCTATGTTCCCAAATGTTTTAGAAATACTATTTCTGTCCTCAGTGCTAAAGCTATTACATTAATTGACACTTTTTTTGCCTAAACATGGATTAGGAAGCAAAACTTTTTCAGCAACGCATTCCTTTTTATAATTACAGCAACTTTTCTCCAAGTTACGTAACTTTCAATGACGTAATAAATTACTTTCCGTTTTTTTCTCTTTTGTCCTCTAACTTCAGGTTGAGTGCTTTGAGATGAACTACCTGATGTTTTACTAGAAATTGAACCAGTTGATGAGCTAGAACTAATGCTGTCAATTTCAGTCTCATTTTTAAGAAATACTGTCAAGGATGACGAATCTGATTCGGAGTTTAAAGAATCATTACGTTGTACAAAATCATTACAACCTATCTTATTATCAACTAATGAATTAATACTATTGCGGCATTATTATTACTATCATCAGTATCATCACTATCTGCGTAAGGTACAAGCTTTTTATCACAGGTTAATAAATCAGTCTCTTCTTCGGCAGTCTTATCAATATTCGAAAATAAACGGCTATCAATATTCAAATTTGGACTTAGAGGAAAACTGAAATCCACAGTGGCATCAGAATCTAGAACAGAACTAGGTATTTGGAGTTCTTGTTCATGGTCTTTTAGTATGGCCTGTAAAAGAACATCATGCTTTAGCGCTTCATTAAGGACCTCATTTTCAGTGGAAAATGAACCATGGTTTTTATTATTTATGCTGGATTCCTGC
>CAKJVB030000285.1:0-12194 GCA_918026665.1 Diabrotica balteata | reverse complement strand
AACTAGACCAGCTCGTTAATATGTTGAAAAGCATGACATACAAGAAAACGAAGACCATAAGATGCTGAAATGTGGCGAAATAGGACACGTACAAAGTGAATGTAAGCATCCTAGGTACGAACACAAATCAAGAAACTCACCATCAGGAAAACTAGAACGGGTCGGCCTTAGGGGGCAGCTTCGACCCAGAACTTTTCCAAAGACCCTCTGATACTAATAGCTTCTTTGAAATGTCGTGAAGATAGTGTATATGTAGATGGAGAAATAAATGGTAAAAAGCATACGTTGTTGGTGGATACGGGAGCGACCAGAAGCATTATTCGCCCGACAGTTATAAACAGCAATAAGAAACTGTTACCAACGAGGTTGCGACTGCGGACCGCTACAGTGAAAATGCCAACATTCATGGAGAAATCCAGGTACAATTAGGAATTGGAACAGAAAAGTTCGTCCATACTGTTATAGTTGCTGACATCGAAGAGGATGTTATATTAGAATGGACGTAATGAATACGCATGGATTCCAATTGGATTTTAAGAATAAGGTAATCAAAGTTGGTAACGAGGAGGTATTTCTCCATCCACATGATGACAACACTATGCAAGCAGCCGTTAAAGAAGATACAGTCGTGCCTGCGAGAAGTGAAACGATAATAGTAGCGCGGCTACAGGGAATTGTGGACGAAGGAACACCTGTTATGATGGAGCCTTGGAATCATGACGACGAAGTTGGCCGTGGAATCATAATTGGAAAAGAATTAGTGACTTCGGCTAAAGAAATTCCTGTGAGACTTATTAATGTCAATGACTACCCAGTGACCATCAAGAAAGAGACAAAAGTAGGAACTTGTGTACCTGTCACATCCATAATCCGTCAGACGACAACGTCTGATAATTCCAACGATAAATTTGATCAAATGGTTGCGGTTGCTGGACAGTCTCTGAATCAGATTGAGAAGAGGAAATTAAGGGAATTTCTTCGGCAGTATCGTGATATTTTCGTACCGAAAGGAGGAAAGACGGGAAGAACTACCGTTGTTAAGCATAAAATTGATACTGGTAATGCTAAGCCAATTCGTCAAACAGCTCGACGATTACCCACAGGCGAAAAGAGAGAAGCTGAAACGATTGTTCAGGAAATGAAGAAAGACGGGTGATAGAACCTTCTACGAGCCCATGGGTCTCCTCCGGTGGTCCTGGTTAAGAAGAAAGACGGAACAACGAGGTTCTGTGTGGATTACCGTTTGCTGAACAACGTTACCAAGAAAGATAGTTTCCTCTGCCTCGGATTGATGACACATTAGACACATTGGCTGGAAGTAAATTATTTCTACTTTGGACTTGAAGTCTGGATACTGGCAGGTAGAAATGGACCCGGTAGATAAAGAAAAGACAGCCTTCACCACAGGATCTGGATTATGGCAATTCAACGTTATGCCATTTGGACTTTGTAACGCTCCCACGCTCCTGCGACATTTGAGAGGCTTATGGAAAATGTGTTGAGAGGTTATCTTGGAAAACATGCCTAGTTTATCTAGACGACATAATCGTCTTGGGGAAGACATTTGAAGACCATCTGAAGAATTTAGAAAACGTTTTTAAATCGACTTAAAGCTGCCAATTGATGTTAAACCCCAAGAAGTGCCAGCTATTTCAAGGTAAAGTCAATTATCTGGGTCATATAGTCAGTAAAGAAGGAGTGGCCGTGGATAAGGGAAAAATCGATTCTATTAAGGAATTGCCAAAACCAACTGACAAACATCAAGTGAGAAGTTTTCTGGGACTGTGTACTTACTACCGGAGGTTTATTAAGAAGTTTGCAGATATCGCTAAACCATTAACGCGACTTACAGAGGAAGCAAGAGAATACCGCTGGGATGTAGACTGCCAGAATGCCTTTGAAACCTTAAAAAAAGCATTTAATCACAGCACCAATTTTAGGGTATCCACTGCCAGAAGGAGAGTTCATCTTAGATACAGATGCAAGTAATGTGGGAATTGGAGGAGTGCTGTCTCAGATTCAAGGAGGACAGGAAAGAGTCCTTGGATATTTTAGTAAAGTCCTCTCAAAACCTGAGCGAAATTATTGCGTCACGAGAAGAGAACTTCTGGCAGTAGTGAAATCAGTAGAGCACTTCTATCAATACCTCTATGGAAGGAAGTTTTTAATCCGAACCGACCATGCCGCCCTTAAGTGGTTGATGCAGTTTAAGAATCCAGAGGGTCAGATAGCCAGTGGATCGAACGACTCCAAGAATATGATTTTAAGATTGAGCACCGAGCCGGAGTTAGCCACCGAAACGCCGATTCTCTTTCCAGAAGGCCATGCCCAGCAGAGTGTTCGCACTGCAACAAAACGGAATCCAAGGAAGCAGCAGTGCTAAGAACGACGGTGGTCCACGACGACTGGACGCCTACCAAGATCAGGAAGAACAAGAGAGAGATCCAGTTATACAGAAAATCCGAAAATGGAAAGAGGAAAACCGTCGACCACCTTGGCAAGAAATATCGAACCTAGGCTCAATAGTTAAGACGTATTGGGCCCAGTGGGACTCATTTATCATGGAAGATGGCTTGCTCAAACGAGTCCTGGAAAATGATGACGGTTCAGAGAAGAGAACACAGTTGGTGATTCCAAAGAGCAAAGAATAGCCGAAGTACTTCGTCAGTTACACGACAGTCCATCAGGAGGGCATTTTGGTGTGAAAAAGACCCTTCAGCGAATTCGGGAACGGTTTTAATTGATGAACAGTTCCGACGATGTAAAAGACTGGTGTAAGAAATGTACTATTTGTGCTACGAGTAACGGGCCTTATCGAAAAAGGAGAGCTCCTATGAGACAATATAATGTTGGAAGCCCGTTTGAAAGAATAGCTTTGGACATTGCTGGGCCGTTTCCAGAAAGTGATAATGGAGGCAAGTACATGTTGGTAGTAATGGATTACTTCACTAAGTGGGTCGAGATTTACGCACTTCCAGACCAGAAAGCGGCCACCGTTGCAGATAAGTTGATCCAAGAATATATCAGCCGATTTGGAGTGCCTTTGGAGATCCATAGTGACCAAGGCAGGAACTTCGAAAGCGATTTATTCCAAGGAATATGTGATAGACTAGGTATGAAGAAAACAAGGACTACGGCTTATCATCCGCAATCGATGGTATGGTAGAACGAATGAATAGAACAGTTGGCAAGTATTTGACAAAGATGGTGTCCGATCATCAGCGAGACTGGACCAATATCTCCCGTTCTTCACAATGGCCTACAGATCTGCTGTTAATGAATCAACAGGCCAGACACCAGCCAAAGTCCTATTCGGACGCGAGATGCGACTACCTTGTGATCTAGAGTTTGGGTGTCGACCTGGAGAAGATGTAGCAGGTGAAGATTATGTGATCGAATTACGAAGAAGAATGAACGATGTACACGAGTGGTCCGTTCCCATCTCCAGATCGCTAGTGA
This sequence comes from Diabrotica balteata, assembly GCA_918026665.1. Lineage (NCBI taxonomy): Eukaryota > Metazoa > Arthropoda > Insecta > Coleoptera > Chrysomelidae > Diabrotica > Diabrotica balteata. The sequence continues at coordinate 8,735 of CAKJVB030000285.1, read as the reverse complement.
CCGAATGAAGAAACGGTACGATACGCAAGCCGAAAAGGGGTGTTTTAAGAAGAACGATAAAGTCTGGCTTTATAACCCCAAAAAGCGAAAAGGTTGTTCTCCCAAATTGCAGCAGTTTTGGAAGGTCCATACCTCATTATGGAGAAGATCAATGATGTTATTTACCGAATAAGCAAGATTCCGAGAGGAAAGCCGATGATAGTACACCATAACTGGCTGGCGTCTTTCGAGGGTGACCACGACGTAGATGAAGAAGTGGAAGTAAACCAAGTCCAAGATGTGTCTGACCTCACGTTTGAGGAATTCATGGTGCCTATGGAGGTACCGGTAAAGCAAGACATGGTGTTACCACTGAAGAAAGGCAAGATCTACTCGCGCTTCCCGATGACTACTCACTGGCCCTTACCATCCCGGCCAGTATCAAAGATGCACCAGGGTTGCATCCGTCTTTCGAAGGAAGTTTGGTCGAGTTGCAGAACTTCAATGCCAAGTGCCAGCTCCTGGTAAAACCTTGAAACTTCAAGATGCATCACGTTACCTTTATCTACCTGGTAACAAAAGACACTGCCCGTGACCAACCTACCTACCGAGATGTATGGGAAGCCTTACTTCAGTTGAGAGAGCACGTACTAGAGTCCGACGTGCAAAAGTTAGCCATGCCAAAGTTGGAGTGCCGCCAATTAGATTGGAGGTTATACGAAACATGGTGGAGGAAATCTTTAAAGACACCGAAGTCCAGGTGTTAGTCTGTTGCAATCCGCATAGTTACTGCTGCGGAGAGAAAACCGTCCCTTGTCATTTCTATACAACTGAAGTTGTAAAAGAGGGTCCAGTTGCCGATATCAGCATGTCGTTCCAGTTCCAGTCCCGACAAGGTTCCAGGAGGAACCATCTTTTAAGAGGGGGCAATGTTACGATTTTAAATGTTATGGCATATAGAACTGTAAATATTTTATGACTAATTCTTTTTTTATTGATTCTCGTAATTTGTAGGTCAAAATATACCTGAGCTTAGCTACCAGTTGTTTACCAGAAATCTCTAGACCCTAATTTTAGTGAGTCATCCACGTCTCGAGGTTGAAAAACGAGTCGAGCGCCTTCACCAAAATACGAGATTATTCAGGAAGTTGGCCGAAAGTTCCAGTATTTTCGACAATGGTCAGGTCAGTCTAGGCGGTCTTACGGTTCTTTATATAAGAACGAAATTTTATTGAAGAGGTCAGTCATAAGAAGATCGGTAAACGCGGTACTTGTAACGAAACGAAAATAAATTATTTGTAATATAAATTAGAATTAATAAAGACTTTAATAAATTCGTAATTAGTTATCGTGAGTTTTAATAAATTAGAATATAGACAATAAATTAGAATAAAGACAAATAAATTAGAACTATATAAATATACAACACTATCCAAGCTTCTTTTTTAGCTCCTTCAAGACAATGTCAACTGAGTTAAATTTACTTTATTAAAATAACTAAACACAAATACACCTTCCGTCTAAGGCATTATAGATATAAGTAGAGCTAATTCATAATCGTTCTATTCATCGTTGCACTATCTTCTTTTTGTTGACGACCTTAAATTAAACTGGTTATTAAGTCCTTAGGGGTTTTTAATGGGGTAGTGATGCGTCCCGAATAGCCTCTCCTACTGTTAAGTCAACCTCAGCTTCACGTTGGCGAACCTTGTTATCACAAACAAGGTTCTGACGACCGAGTATCAGCAGAATAACTGCACCTCAACACCATACCTCTAAAAACCAAAAGTGTCGATTTTCACAGAGACACGGAAGAGGTACCCCAGTTAGCTAGGAATTTTATTCCAAAATCCAACACCAAAACAATGGTCTGGACCCCAAGGACTCTGGGGGTGAGACAAGTCGACGTTGTAGAAAAAGATGAACAACGACTCCATACAGCAACGTACAATAGGTATATGTTCTATGGTAAAAGATGAAAAACTCTACGAACTAGAAGGCTAGGAAGACTATACATATGGTAGAGTAGGTTTCTTAATCATCAAGAATAAAAATTACAAATCCAAACAATTCGTAGCATACAAAGCACGTGGTGTTCGTGTGTATTAAGGTATAAAAACGCTTATTAAAAGCTTAAAATTTTTTTTTATTATAAAGAAGATCTTTTCGGAATATGTATCATTCCATCATCAGTTTACTAAAAGAGAGAGTAAAAATACCAATATTAAAAACAACAAAGTTAAAATTTGAACATACAAAAAGAGAAAGTTGGTTTTTTACTACTTACATAAAAAAGGTTGTTAAAAAACATTGTGTGGCCACATAAAAAACATTCGGTTGACATCTGGATTTAAAAAATAATATTCTTCGTGTTATTTATTCAGGTAAATGCAATAGACTCTTGACTTTTGTAATGTAATAAATGAAACTGGGGGCATCTTATATGACCCCCTGTAGTTGGTGAAGTTTTATTGACTTACATTACCTCTGATCTGTGTTGGAGTCTAGGGCTAACTGATAGAAAGATGGTATGAAAAATCAGTTAGTACCCGTCAATGTCAAGAGGAATGATGTGGTAGGAGCAAAGTCATTGTGCTTAAGTTTGTGAGTAGGCAGTTTTTAGTGAAGAAATGTGTTTTGTGTGTAGTAGGAACATAAGCAATTTTTGGTATTTTAAAAAACTGATGGGAGAATATAAATCAATGTGTGACTGTGATGCAAAATAAATCGGTATACCAAGGTAGGTAAAAATTTTATGTAATTTAAGTGGTTAAAATTAATAAATCATTTTAAGTGGGATGAAAAGGATGTTATTACCTAATTGTATCGTTGTATTAAATAAGTATATATAAAAGATGGATTGTAATTTATGGAAGATGAGTCGAGGAAAAGAAAAAGAAGTAAACGAGAAGGTAAGAAAGGGAATAGAAAGTGAATGTGACGATGTAAGATGGAGAAATTGAAACTGATTGTGATAGGAGGTAGATAGATGTAAAATTAATATTTATAAGAAAATGTGTATGATTGTATGTGTATGATTAAATGAATATATATAAAAGTAGGATTGTAATTTATGGAAGATGAGTAGAGGAAGGAATAAGAAAAAGGAAATTAACGAGAAAGCAAGAAAAGGAAATAGAAGGTGAATATGGTGATTTAAACTGGTGATATTAAAACTGATTGTGATAAGAGAAAAAAGATGTAAAATGAATAATTATAAAAAATGTGTATGATGAGTGATGGTAGTTATTGGAGAGGATGGGTAGTTGGATATTGGCAAAGGGGTGATGTTAGTGTATTAATGGTGACAAGTATAGAGTTAAGTATGAATGATTATGTAAGTTGAAATTTAGCTATGGGAAATAAAAAAGAAAAAAGAAATGTAGAAGTGAAGTAAAATTGGATGGGTAGTTAAAAGAGAGAAAGTTAGTTTAGGAGAATAATTGTCGATGAAGTGGGACGAAGTCTCTGTTGATGCTGGTGTGACGATTAACACAATTGGGACTATTTTTCTTTTCCTTGACTATTTCCAAATCCTCAAAAAGGTCGAGTTTGAGATAATCTCTACCAGGGATGTTATGAAGAAGAGAGATATCATCTGGTACCTTGATTGTGTGGTTGTGATATTTAAGGTGATGTGAAAAAGAAGAAGTTGTTTTTTAACAACCTTTTTTATGTAAGTAGTAAAAAACCAACTTTCTCTTTTTGTATGTTCAAATTTTAACTTTGTTGTTTTTAATATTGGTATTTTTACTCTCTCTTTTAGTAAACTGATGATGGAATGATACATATTCCGAAAAGATCTTCTTTATAATAAAAAAAAAATTTTAAGCTTTTAATAAGCGTTTTTATACCTTAATACACACGAACACCACGTGCTTTGTATTCAACAGGTATACTAGCCACTCCTGGATATCTCCACTTCATGGTTTGTTCCAGTTTCACTTTTAAAATTTAAATTGACGATATGGTCATTTGGGCTAACCAATACATTCGTCTGGCTACAAGGAGGAAACAATTAGAGTTGGACATATGGTTTATCCACCAATGTATAAATAATAAAGTAGTTCCTGTTTTCGCTAGAGTTAAGACATCAAAAAATGTACCCAATACATTTGTTAATCAACTACAAACCAAACTCCTCAGGAATGAAATAGGCAAACATTATTCCAAGTTAGATAACATCAATTGTAATATGAAGGTAATGTACAATAGACTTTTACAACATTTTGATAATCTAGACTTAACCTCTTTTTTGCATGATGTACAGGACAAAGTTAACCATTGTGCTTCAGTAAAATTTTTCAAACTTAATAACAAACTTCATAATCTCATTCAACAGAAGTCACAAATAGTGTCTACCAACTCTTCCAATAATAAATCCAAATTTTCTAACTTCAAATTTCACCCTAGAATCAAAATTTATCCAATATAAATTTCTCACAAGACGAATTAGAACTCTTGAATCATGGCCTCCAATTTTCTATTCCCACAGACATCTCTGAAATTGACCTACAAGAACTCTCCATAGAAATAGACATAATCATAGAAAAACTTTCAACTTCTTTACAACAAAAAAATGTCATTAGAAATAATTGTTTCAAAAAACTTCATGCTGCATACAAAAACTTAACTTCCAATTCACATTTTCATCATCCAAATCACAATAGTTTAAATATTCTAAATTCAATAAAAAGGAAAATAAAAAACCACAATTTAATAATATCTAAATCTGACAAAGGTAATTGCTTAGTAATTCTGGATCACACTGAATACACCAACAAAGTTTCCACTTTTTTGAATAACAATGGCTTCATAGTACTTCCACATGACCCACTGAACAGATTCATTAACAAACAAAAAGCCTTTTTAAAGAAATACTCTACTTTTTTCACAGATTTTCATGCACCATATTACAAAATCCCTAGTAATCCATTAATTCCTAGATTATATGGTCTTCCAAAAATCCACAAAGAGGGCATTCCAATTCGTCCAGTAGTCAGTTTCATCAACACCCCGGTCTCCATAATTTCTAAATTCATACTCAGAGTAATCAAGGACATAACAGGTTTTTCTCCCACTTTTTCCATCAAAAATTCATCCGAACTAATATCTAAACTCAATCATATAAATCTCCTTCCAGATATGACTATGCTTTCATTTGACGTTAGCAATCTCTTTACTTCTGTTCCTAAACTTGAAACTATTCAGTTAGTCCACAACCTTCTTACATCTAAATCAATTAATCCTTCAGTCATCACACCAATAATAGATACACTTTCCTTGTGTTTATCACAAGATTACTTTTCTTTTAACAACATTTTTTATAAACAACCTGATGGCTTAGCCATGGGAAGTTGTCTTTCCCCCTTCTTAGCTGACCTCTTCATGAATCATCTAGAATCCACTCAAATTATGACTAACAATACAATTCTACACTGGTTCCGTTACGTTGATGATTGCTTAGTGTTCATTAGAGGTAACTCAAATACTGCTTCTTCCTTACTTAATACTATCAATAATATTCACCCCAATATTAAATTCACTATGGAATTAGAATCAAACTTCTCCATCAATTTCTTGGACCTGTCCATCAATAGAACAAATAATGTCTTTGATTATAGCATCTACAGAAAACCTACACAAACAGATCATGTCATACATTTCAATTCCAACCATCCTATTTCTCATAAATTATCTGCATTCAACAGTTTTATTCATCGTTTAGAACCACCCCATTATCCAAAAATAACTACAACCAAGAACTAAACATTATCAAACAGATTGCTTTCAACAATGGCTACAACCCTGATATAATCCACAAACTCATTTATAAAAAGAAACGTAAATTGCTTCAACAATCAGCTTACCCTAACATCACTTTAGATTCCCCATCTTATTTCTCATTACCATTTCACTGTCCAACACTCTCTGAATCAATAAAAAACACTATCCTGAATTCTGTTGAAAATATTAAGATTTCCTTTAAAGTCAACAATAAACTAAGTAGATCATTATGCAATAGTAAGGACCCTATTCACTTCACTAAACGCAGTGGAGTTTATAAACTTCAGTGTTCTGACTGTGATGCCACTTACATCGGTAGAACTTGTAGATCTCTAGTAACCAGGGCCATTGAACATTCTAAGGTAGAGAACACTTCTTCTTTTTCACATCACCTTAAATATCACAACCACACAATCAAGGTACCAGATGATATCTCTCTTCTTCATAACATCCCTGGTAGAGATTATCACAAACTCGACCTTTTTGAGGATTTGGAAATAGTCAAGGAAAAGAAAATTAGTCCCAATTGTGTTAATCGTCACACCAGCATCAACAGAGACTTCGTCCCACTTCATCGACAATTATTCTCCTAAACTAACTTTCTCTCTTTTAACTACCCATCCAATTTTACTTCACTTCTACATTTCTTTTTTCTTTTTTATTTCCCATAGCTAAATTTCAACTTACATAATCATTCATACTTAACTCTATACTTGTCACCATTAATACACTAACATCACCCCTTTGCCAATATCCAACTACCCATCCTCTCCAATAACTACCATCACTCATCATACACATTTTTTATAATTATTCATTTTACATCTTTTTTCTCTTATCACAATCAGTTTTAATATCACCAGTTTAAATCACCATATTCACCTTCTATTTCCTTTTCTTGCTTTCTCGTTAATTTCCTTTTTCTTATTCCTTCCTCTACTCATCTTCCATAAATTACAATCCTACTTTTATATATATTCATTTAATCATACACATACAATCATACACATTTTCTTATAAATATTAATTTTACATCTATCTACCTCCTATCACAATCAGTTTCAATTTCTCCATCTTACATCGTCACATTCACTTTCTATTCCCTTTCTTACCTTCTCGTTTACTTCTTTTTCTTTTCCTCGACTCATCTTCCATAAATTACAATCCATCTTTTATATATACTTATTTAATACAACGATACAATTAGGTAATAACATCCTTTTCATCCCATTTAAAATGATTTATTAATTTTAACCACTTAAATTACATAAAATTTTTACCTACCTTGGTATACCGATTTATTTTGCATCACAGTCACACATTGATTTATATTCTCCCATCAGTTTTTTAAAATACCAAAAATTGCTTATGATCCTACTACACACAAAACACATTTCTTCACTAAAAACTGCCTACTCACAAACTTAAGCACAATGACTTTGCTCCTACCACATCATTCCTCTTGACATTGACGGGTACTAACTGATTTTTCATACCATCTTTCTATCAGTTAGCCCTAGACTCCAACACAGATCAGAGGTAATGTAAGTCAATAAAACTTCACCAACTACAGGGGGTCATATAAGATGCCCCCAGTTTCATTTATTACATTACAAAAGTCAAGAGTCTATTGCATTTACCTGAATAAATAACACGAAGAATATTATTTTTTAAATCCAGATGTCAACCGAATGTTTTTTATGTGGCCACACAATGTTTTTTAACAACCTTTTTTATGTAAGTAGTAAAAAACCAACTTTCTCTTTTTGTATGTTCAAATTTTAACTTTGTTGTTTTTAATATTGGTATTTTTACTCTCTCTTTTAGTAAACTGATGATGGAATGATACATATTCCGAAAAGATCTTCTTTATAATAAAAAAAAATTTTAAGCTTTTAATAAGCGTTTTTATACCTTAATATACACGAACACCACGTGCTTTGTATTCAACAGGTATACTAGCCACTCCTGGATATCTCCACTTCATGGTTTGTTCCAGTTTCACTTTTAAAAATTCGTAGCATCTCGGACAGGGTCACAAACATGATTTTACAACTAAATTCTTAAACCAGAATAAAGATTGTGCAGGTTTATGCTCCAACTGAAAAAGCAATTGATGATGAAATATGAATAGAGAGCGATAGCAGGAGTTGGGAAAGCATCATATCCAAAAATGGAAAGAATGCTAAGAAGAAGATTAAGTCCTCTAAAATTGTAACAAAGTTTAGTATGGCTTACAGAGCTTACAAGATTGATGTTCGACGAAGAACCTTAACGTCGACAAATGAAAGCTATGACTTTGTTTAGATCTAGAAATCGAAATAATTTTCAATGCGTGATTAATTATTTGAAATGGTCGAATACACGTGTTAGCTTTTTTCTCAATATGCCAGCAGTTACTTTATGTCACAGAAAAAATCTTTAATACTATTTTACAATTTAATGCATCTGCTGCATCTGAAATAATGCATAAAGTTAATATTCAGATTTCCCCCTTCAATAAAGTTTGCCAATAGTTTCCACTTTTTGTAGCAGTATTGTTGCAGCATTGTAGATAAGTAGGTACTACGATACGAATCGATATGTTCATAGTTAACGTCTACAATAAATGTGGCAATAGAGGATCTAGGTGACGTACTTGTCTTGAAATATTGTCCCTTTAAGAGATTAATAACGTCTTATCAAGGAGTATAGTCTGTGGGTGGGATTTTGTAATGATGCACTTTATACTCGGGGTTTATAGGCCATGTACACCTGGTAATACACTGATGATGGATTTGTTAGTCTGAAAACGTTCTGTGATGCAGCCCGAAAAGGTCTTTTAATTATATTACAATATATAAAAGGATTTTTAAATAAAACTTTTTTAACAATCGTAAAATAGTTTCGAAACACAATTCAGATTTCTGCTTTTATCTGTGCTTTCTAAAAATTGCAAAGCAAAACAGACGTTGATAAAGGTGTTAAAA
>CAKJVB030000284.1:0-12196 GCA_918026665.1 Diabrotica balteata | reverse complement strand
GTTAAGAGAAAGTATCCATCCAGCAGGAGTAGGAGGGATAGAGTTTTCTAGACCTACTACTAGGAATGATACTACATCACACAGAAATCCGTTGCCCAATTTCCCCTATGAGTCATTATTTATGAAAGATGCGAAGGAGCCAGGCATACGATATGAAGAGAGAAGAGACCGTTACAAATGTGTATATTTTAAAGAAACCTAAAATAGGTTCTGAAGTCAAAAGATTTTTACAAATATTAAAACAGTCTAAGAATTCTTTGTTGTGGATAACTTTCTGATCCTTTTTTAAACACATGGTCATAGGTTTAGTTATAGCTGCGAAGTTTTTAATGAATTTTCTATAGTATCCTAACAAACCTAAAAATGATTTTATTTCTTTCTGCGTACGAGGGATTGGAAAATTTTTAATCGCTCTAATCTTTTTTGGATTAGGCTTAACTCCGTCTGGGATCACTATATGCCCTAAAAATTCAACTTCCTTTCTAAGGAATTCGCATTTGTCAATTTGTATTTTTAATTGTGCGTCTTTTAATTTTGCAAACACCAATTTTAAGTTTTGAATGTGCTCTTGGAGGCTTGTGATAAAAATAATTATATCGTCCATATATACCATACAGATTTTGTTTTGTAAATCCTTTAATATTTCATCCATTACCCTTTGGAAGGTGGATGGTGCGTTTTTTAAGCCAAAAGGCATTCTTAAAAATTCGTAGTGTCCATTATTGACACTAAATGCTGTTTTTTCTATGGAGCAGGGGCTCATCTCGATTTGATGAAAGCCGCTAGCTAAGTCAAGAGTAGTAAAATATTGTGCTCGTCCTAATTTGTCCAATATTTCGGTAATATTGGGTATCGGATATCGATCACTAATGGTTTTATCATTAAGTTTCCTATAATCTATAACACAGCGAAATTTTTGTTGATTGGAAGAATCGAGTTTCTTCTTTACTATCCAAAGTGGGGAACCCCAGGGACTATTACTGGCTCTAATAATTCCGTCGTCTAACATTTTGTCAATTTGCTTTTTAATTTCTTACTTGTGAACATAAGGATATCTGTACGACTTTACATGTACAGGTTCCTCGTCGGTTGTTTTAATAACATGTTTTACTTTTGACGTAAATGTAAGTGGGTCGCCTGGTTTCAAAAATATGTCTTTATATTGCGAACATAATTTAATAATTTCCGATTTTTCTTCCGTGTTCATATGATCCGTTCTAATAAGATTTTGGATTTGCATTTTATCTATTTTATAATTATTTTGTCTATTAGAAAATTCAAATTTATAACATTGATAAACGTTAGAATCGTATGGATAAGCGTTTATGGGTTTTAATAAGGTTATAGATAAATTTTTATTAGTTTCATTGACAAATTCTACTAAAGCTAAACCATCATTTGCTACAGTTAGCATTTCTGGTACATACATATCACCTAAAACTATCTTATCGATTAATATTTCACCGTTCGGTACGGACACAGGGACTTCTTTTCTAATCTTTTCATAAGGGCCAACAGATATTTCAAACTTTATGTCTGATGGTTTTCTAAATTTAATAGGAATTATTGTGTCTCTGCTAACGAGACATTTATTACTAAAATCAATGTTAAACTTTGCAGTAATAAGTAATATGTAGTGCAGTATATTGTTTCGATTAAATTCTTGGAACGCCGGTATGGCTGCTTGGTATTTGATGTTTTTCGTGCCAAGAGACGTAGAAATTGAAACGTTTGAAGGATATATGCAATCTGAATAAAATTGTTCAGCAATACTGGGTTTTAAGATTGATTTCGTACTACCAGTATCAATTAATAATTTTAATGGGGGGTTAGAAATAGTGATGTAAGGTAAAGGGTTATTAGAGGTTAGATTTAATTCGATTAAGTTGTTTGGTTTTCTGAGGCGGTTTCTTGAAAATTCTGAGGAAAATAATCTAAATCTACTTGTTCACCGGAATGGATATCTGCGTCGACGTCGCTATGCGTCTGTTCGCATTCTTGTCTATCGTAACCATTATTATATAATTCTTCAACTATAATATTCGGCTTTTGCCCAATATTTTGAAAATAGTTTCTATTAAAATTATTTGTTCTTCTGTTAGACGTTGAAGGGAATCTAGAATTTGTAGAAATATTCATCGGTTCCGGCTTTGGGACGCGATGTTGGGGAGTTCGATTTGGTCTGAAAACATTCGTATTTCGGGAAGGTCCAAAGACTTCTGAATTAGTTGGGAGTCTTTTAGGGGGTAACTGTTGAGGCTGTACATTAATAGGTTGGCGGGGCCATTGGAAATTTTGGGGATAATTATTATTTGTATTAAAGTTTGGATTTTGGGGAATAGAAGAATTTGTTTGAAAATATTGATTACTTATGGGATTATAAAATTGCCCGTTTGGATTAGGAAAATTCCGATTTCTGAAATTGCCTTTATTTTGGTGCGACTTATTGTCATTATTACTTGAATAAAATTTCTCGAAATTCTCAAATTCATTTACATAAGCTATGGCGTGTTCTAAAGAAGCTGGTGCTTTTAAATGCATATTATTTTTTAATGTGCCGGTACAACCCGCAATAAAAGTATTTAGTGCTGTATTTTCGCAAAATTGTATGAAAACAGTTTTTTGATTTACATCAAGACTAGTATCATTGCTAATTCTTTGTACTATATTACTTGCTAACAATTGTAATCTCTTTCCAAATTCTATTAAATTTTCATTTCTTTGTGGCCTAGTTCTAGTAAGTTCTTGTATTAAGGATTGTAAATTGCGTTTATCAGAAAAACATTGTATAAGTGCGGCTTTTAAAAGTGCCCAATTATTTAATTCTACCCTATTTCCTACCATAAGCTCAGCTTTTCCTATAAGTTTTCCTTGAATACATTCAAAAATGTGATCATTTAATTCTTGGTCATTATATGCTCTATATGTAATAATTAAGTTATCGCAAAGATAAATAAATTTATTTAAAGTATTAGTATCTCCATCATAAGGTCTAATATTTGAAATTTTTGACTTAAATAGTTCCCAATTAATGGGATGCGTTGCCGTCGCTTGATTAGCTTGAACAGTTTGGTTAGTTGCCATTTTAATATTTTTATTATCTTTATTTTTCCTACTTTTAAAGTTAATCTTTAGATTTTTAAGAGATTCTACCAAGGAATCAGCATTAATCATAAAATGAAAATATCGTCTAATAAACAATGTCTTAACAAGCTATCTTCCAAATTTATGAAAAATAAAAGGACGGCAAGAAGGAACTTGGCACTCACCTCGATAGTCTTTGCCAACTACTTCTCCAGATTCGTCCACCCAAATGAAGGACTGCTGTCACTGAAGGGCTGCTTTCCCAAACTATTCACAGTTTCGCGACTCGTACAAATCCTACTGACTGCGCCAATTTTATATTTCAAAAATGAAATTTGTTTTTTAAAAAATATTTTTATTTCTAAGCTACAAATAAATACATCTAAACTGAACAAGACCAAGAATAATAATAATTTTACAATGCCAATAATTAAAGAAACAATATGATAACTTATAGGGGAAACTGCAGAGTAAGTTGCAGGTGTTGGTTGCGATTCTGCCAGGTGCGGACTTTCGTACCATGTAACTATCGCCACCTGCAACGTACTCCAAACCGCTGTAAATCAACTTAGCGAACGGTCCAAAAAAACCGGATTAGCTCTTTCAACGACTAAATCAAAATTAATTCGGTTTAGCAGAAGACCCTGCAGCCAAAGTCCAATTATCACCCTTAATGGAACTCCATTGCAACTAGTCACCCATCAAAAAATACTTGGTTTAACGTTTGACAGTAGGCTAACTTGGAAACAGCATATTAGTGTATTAAAGGGCAATGCAATGAAGAGACTCAATATCATCAAGGCACTATCAAAGTACACATGGGGTGCAGACGAAACCATCTTACTTAATATATATAGAGCTTTAATCCGCTCAAAACTGGACTACGGCAGCATCATATACATGTCTGCATCAAAATCTGACTTAAAGCTACTGAACTCTGTGCATAACACTTCTATTCGTCTTTGCTTAGGCGCTTTCAAATCTAGTCCCATAGATAGCCTTTACTGCGAGGATAATGAACCACCTCTCTGGATTCGACGAGAGTATCTTCTTCAATCTTACTTTGCTTCCGTATCCGCAAACCCATCCAATCCAGTCTACCATTTAATTACTTCAACATCGCCTCCGGAGACCTCGCAAAGGATCCAATCAATAATAGATATCCAGAAATGAACTCTAAAAAACACCATCGATCTTACTAAAACACATCCCTTCCCAATCCCAGATACTCCGCCCTGGAATACACCAATCCCACATTCAATCACTTCCCTATTAGAATACAGTAAACATGAAACCTCAAGCCTTCTCATAAGGCAACACTTCAAAGAAATCATAAGCAGGAACAAATTCCAAACAATTTTTTATACAGATGCAAGATCCAAAAGCGAAGCAGGCGTTGGATGTGCCGTTACCATACATGATGAAGTAATAAAATCATCTTTTTTACCGAGTATATGCAGCGTATATACTGGAGAACTTTATGCGATACTAGAGGCTTTTAAAAAACTAAAAACAGATCATAAAAACCAAGCAATATGCACAGACTCCCTGTCGTCACTACAATCGATTAAAAGCCTATACTCTCGGCATCCCTTGGTGCAAGAAATCCATAGGATACACAGTGCTCTCGCTTTTCAAGGTGTAGATGTCACGATCATCTGGCTACCATCCCATGTCGGCATCCCTGGTAATGAAAAAGCAGACCAATCAGCCAAGCAAGCTTCTTGTGTAAACAGTAAATCCTCAAAAGCTCAACATATTCAAATCTGTAATGACTTAAAGCAAATTTTTAAGCAACAACAGTATCATACCTGGCAAACCCACTGGAACACAATCAAGAGTGCATTACATGAGATCAGCAAACTGAAAAATTTGAACTTCCAAAAATGTCTAGAAAGGAAAAAGCTGTCATCCGAAGGTTAAGAATAGGACATACCCGATTTACACATGAGTATTTAATGAAATCCGTGCCGAAACCCAATTGCCAAATCTGCTCAAGTGTATTAACTGTGACATTAACTTAAACATATCCTAATCGAGTGTCCCCGGTACGCAAAACACAGAGTGCAACATAAACTTAAGCCAAATATCAAAGACATTTTAAACTCGCCCGATCAAGTCTTTAAGCTAATTGGTTTCTTGAAAGACATTCAGTTGTTTAACAGAATATGACCCCTTGTTTTTCTTGTACTTTACCTTAACTTATATTTAACTTTGTGATAAAACTATTGTATTATTTAATCATAGGTTCTAAGCTTATAGAGTAACTGTAGCAATTAGTAATATGTACTTATTGTAATTATTGTATATATATTGTATATTATATCGTTTGTGTCAATGGCCATTGCAGCCGAGACACATTAATTTTAATAAAAAAAAAAAAGAAAGTTGATACTTTCCTAGTAAACTATTGAATGTAAATATATTGTATATTATAAGGGTATTCAAAATTAGAAAAGGTATATAGAACTTTGTTACGGGGATTTTTATATAGGGTATTAAGTTAATTTGTACATTACGGGGTTTATAAGTTTCTATTTTATAGTTATTAAATTGGGTTATCGGTAATACTCTGTTTTATTAAACCACCTATTTTTTTTTTCCTTTTTTTTATAAGGTTATATCTGGTTATAGAAAACATATTTAACAACAGCAATAAAGTCACTAGGTGAAGTGTTTGTTAGACTAAGAGTCCAGTCAACATCTTCCCTGGCGCCCAAATCATTCTTCTTTCCTCTATTCCGGTTTTCAGTACTTACTCTTAGTTCGTTTTGGTTTTTCTTATATTTTCTTAGATAATATACATCCTTTCTATTCCTTACTGTTTTCTAAGGGCATGCAAATAGGCCTAACCCTACCTTGAGTATCAACTGGCCAGTCTCAAGCATACCCAGCTAGCCGAACTGCATTCAGTTTCAACTTTCATTTTAATTTGGTTTCCAACTTCTTCACACTACTTTACCGATCTTTTAACATCAGGGACCTTGTCCAAGTGATCTAGCTACTATTGGTTACAGTAGCTTCCCAAAGTGAAGAAATATAAGAAATTTTGTTACAGTTGGCTGGTTCGTTGTCTGCTGCGTCGTTGGCTGGTTCGTTGACTGGCTCGTCGGGTGCATCTCGCGGCGCCGGTGCCATCGCTTGATGAACCTCTTCATGCCGGGGTGGACTTGATGATCTCTCTGGATTCTGGTCTGCAAGGGCATGTCCGCAAGGTCGTCAAGGAAGGCTGTGGATCGCCCTCAGTCGCTCTGTCCGCTAAGGCAGACGATCGGAGTATGCGTTGTGATTCCATTTGGCTGAAACAATAGTCAGAAGGCAAAAGGAAACACAGGAAAAGAATAAAGAAACTCAGAGTCTTTTATTTATTTTTTTTAAAGAGTTTTGCTCATCGGCGTCAGTTCGTCGCTTTCTTCCCCACTGCAAGACGTGCCTCGAGGTTTCTCTGGACGACGTGTGCGACCGTAGATATGGCTGTACTTGTACCAAGTTTGTATTTCGGAATTTTGGGATAATTCGGAAACCGTCTTAGTACACGTATGAAACAGGTTAACAACTCACGGGTCAAGCTCTAGAAAGTGTGTGTGGTTGCTATGCCGCTAAGGCAGAGCAGAAATACGAACTGACGCGACTCGCCACGTGGAAGACCTCAGAGGTGCCTACAACAAATGGTAAAATAGGGTATGTGCAATAATAGGTATAATTGGTATATAAGTAGAAGCGTAAATAGAAGGTGGTATTAAGAACTGTAGGAATAGCAAATAATATACACACAAATATATTTAGATACGTAAATGAAGCAACAATAGAAGTACGATCAGTAAAATAAGCTGTAAGAGAAAGGTTAAAGTAAAAATACGAAATGCTGGAAAAAGAGATGTAAATGGTATGAAAATGCCCTGGAGCAACAGCGTTGCGACAGAGGAAACAAGCACATAAACATATAGGTAAAATGTGTCAAACGACAAGGTAAATTCGAATCAATAATATATATACGTTAGGTTAGGTATCAAAATAATAAGTAAATTCCAAGTGCACAGCAATAAGTAAAATATGGTACATATAAATAAGCAAGAAAAAGTATAAAAACCTGAAAGAAAAAGTATAAAATAAAATACCAAGAAACAATATTCTATAAGAATATTGGAATAATACTAAGCTGGAACAAGGAGCGGTTGAGAAGTCTAATTCTCAACCAAGGTTTCGAGTAAAAGAACTAGTGATTTAACATAAATGGGTATTCCCCAACCAGAGGTCTGACTCAGAACCGAATAGGCCTTCTGGAGCATGCATGCATCAATGTTCATTCTTTGAGGGATAGGTAAAGGAAACTTTATTCGAAAGGAAAGAATGATTGTGTCCGTTTAGGGTCGGTTGACCCTCTTCAGACTTGAGATTGTATGTTTTATTGTAGTCGTACAAAGGCAAACGCCCGGAAACCGCCGGCGTAAAGATCTTCTCCGTTATCTTCTGTTGTTGTTGTTTGCACCTTTTTCGCCTGGAGGAGTTGACTTCGGAGAGCCAGAGAATCAGAGAGACAGGGGTTTGTAGTGTTTGTTGCGTCTTTTCAGTTTGTCTTGTTTGTTTTTTGGGCTAGGTACGAAAGGCCGGGTCTCTAGTGACCATTGGTCCTGTGCAGTCTCGAGCTTAACCCGTCCCCGTAACCAGTGTATTGCACTGAAATTTCGTGGACGGGTGTGCTCGTGAGTGGAGGCGCCTCGGCTTTCGAGAGTCGGCTTGTCGCACTTCGCTCAATGTGAATTTGTATGAATTCCAACAGTGACGGACGCTACCATTTCGGTGTTACAGACTCCTCGAACCGTCTAGACTCTCCCCGGCCGCCCACAGATCCCGTGTAAAGTAACGGGGGCTGCAGGCGGCCGGGGGTCCCGAGGGTGAGGGTGCATCGGTAGCATGAAAGAGGACTCCTTTCACTGTTGGAATGTGGAGTTTGTGAGTAAGTGTGTGTGTGTATGTATTTGTGAGTGAATGTCAGTGTACTGATCCGCCTGCATCGTTTCCCTATTATCCCTTGTTCCAGCGTCGTTTACGCATTCACAAACAACACGAGACTAGTGTATTGCACTAAAATTTCGCGGTTGTTGTTTGTGTTGCCCCATATACATCTGGGCAAGACGCCCAGATGTATATGGGGCGCGAAACACAATGGTTTGTGTTTTCGCGGTGTTTAGAGTAACTCTCCACTTATTGCACCAATTTTGATTTTACTAAGTTTGATAGTGTTTTTGAGATCTGTGGTTAGGTCGAAAGGGGGAGATGACCTTTCGATGGACAAGGGTTGGATTTGGTGAGGGTTGGCGGGTTGTTCGTGCCTTTTAGGGCAACGGGAAGAGTAGGCTGCGTGTTCGCCACCGCAGTTTGGGCATTTTAATTTGGTCGGATTGGGACAGTCGCTTGACTTGTGGCTGTTGCCACAGTTAGGGCAGATGAAGGATCTTTGACGGCATTCTGAAATTGTGTGGCCGTTCGTGCAGCATTTGCTGCATTATTTGGGGGTGGGAATAATTGGATTTGCACCGTGTGGGAGTTCGGTGTAGTGAATTAATCCGTCTAAGGCTATGCCATAGTTTAGGACATGGTTGAATTTCTCGGCGGAGGTGGTAAGAACTTTGATAAGGCGGGTGTTCTTTCCGGTGTGGCGGGATTTGACCCGCCAAAGGTTGGCTACACGGATATCGTTATCTTCCTGCAGGATTTGGGTTAATTCTTCCTCAGAGTATTCGTGTGAGACGTTTACTATGAGGAATTGATTGGCTGTTGGACGGGCGGATTGATTGCTGGGAGCGTGAGCTCGATTGTTTACTTTAATTTGGGTTTGGCCTGTAGCTCTATGAATTTTTTGCTGAATTTCTTCAGCGTTCATGGAGTGTAGAAGTCGGAGATGGGCAATTCCGTGCTGAAGCACCTGCAGCGAATGAATTTTGGAGTGTAGCATGGGTATGGCATTTAGAATGCGGAAGAATACCCGTTGATTGCTGTGGTCTTTGGGGATATCTTTGACAAGATATTCGAATGTTTTAGGATTGTTGATGGCGTTAGTGATGTTTGGGTTTGTTCGGGGTCTGGAGGTAGAGGGTGCCTTAAGTGCGGCAGCGAACGATTGAGTTGATTGTTGTGCTGGTTGTTGAGGAGTGTTTCTAGGATTGCTTAGGGGTTTAGATTGTCGGGAAGTATTTGGGTTGGAGGTGCTGGGTTGGTTGGTTTTTTGGGGTGGATTGGGTTTGATTGTTGTTGGATTTTGAGGGTTGCGTATTACGTTTGCTGGAGATTGATAGCTTCCTATGTGAGGCAGAAAGTGGAGGAAAGTTCGGAGTTTTTGGGCGCTGATAGTCGCTATCTAGCTTTTTGAGGAGAGGGTGGTTCGAATCGTTCTGTTCGATTTCATTTCGAACGAGGTTGTATCTAGCCGTTAGGGCGATGATTTCAGAGTTGAGGCCTATGAGTTCGTGTGCCGAAGCATACGGGTCATAGGACCTCTCGGGAATTTCGGATTGGATGCTTTCGGTCTCGTGGTCGTGCAGGAGGGGGCATAGGGGTTTCTTGCGAGTGCGGCGGTCTGTGACCTAGTCACAGACCGGGTAGAGAATGCGGACCTGGCTGATCCAGGCATATCGAGGGGAATAGAACGGTATAAAGCAGACCGACAGACGGACTCCGCAGCCTAACGGAGCCAGGGGGCTGTATAAACCCCCCGAAAAAAGGCTTGTTCTACTGTCGTGCTCTATACAGTATTTGATGATGGCTATACTCACCAGCGCGTTACCACGCTGCTAAAGGGTCCCTCGTTGTACGTCTGTACACGGAGAATTTCGGTCGGCGTACTGGCACTTGTTCTGGCCACCAATCAGAAAATAGGATAACGTCCGGAGCCAATCAGAAGGCGTAGAGGTGCGAAATGAGCAGATCCGGATGCGCACTGGTTCAAGTGACGCGTCCGTATCTGGTGACAAAGGATCCAATAAACTGCAATAACATTAAGGCATTAAGTTACGTATTTTCTGTAAATACTGTATACTACTGTATAAATATAAATGTAAATCAAGGTTCTGAAAATACACTGACCGGCAAAAAAGTGACCACCCTGTAAATTTCCAAAAATAAAAATTCATTAGAAGTTTTATACACTGTTTCAAATGATATACCCAACATCTTTTTATTTTTAATACAAAAAGTGGCCATTATTGCTTGATTCTTTAGCATAATTTGTTTAATTAGAGGGCTACAAAAGAAAATAAGGTAATATCGAAACGAATTACAAACAACAAAAATTAAGGGTGAACTTGAACAACATTGTCTTATATCGGGTATTATGTCCTAAAACATCAATAACCGTTTGCATACGATTTAGGAGGAAAAGGAACAAATTTAAATAAAAACATGCTTTTCACGAAACTTCTTCTTTTTTCTGGTTGGCCTGTTTGACTTCTAACCCTACGATGAAGTTTATCCCAAAGATGTTCGATTATATTCAGATACGGCTCCAAGTTGACCAGAGTATTAATTCCTATTTGATATTAGTTATTATCATGCATAAAGTCAAAATGGTCTCAATAAATGAACCAAATGGAACTACTGCGTGTACTGCCCGAATTTTTATTTTTGGCAATTTATAGGGTGGGCACTTTTTTTGTCGTGCAGTGTACCTTTATCTAGCATGGTTAAGCTAAATATTATGTTTTTATGTAATTAAACCACAATTATTTGTTGTGATTGTAATGAAAATCCCATTTTTAATTAACTATTTGAAACCAAATTTCTTCTTCATTTGGAGCTATCACTGCAAGTCTGGGTAAAATCTCTTCTTGTAGTCTAAAATAAAACTTTTTTGAATTCAAATTTTCCTCATAGAAAAATGGTCCAATAATATTGTGTTCAAATATTCAAAACCAGACATTTATTTTTCGACGATATTGGGTATAACTTTTAATAATATCCTCAGGTTTTTCTTTCGACCAAATCCTATAATTTTGAACATTTGGTTCTTTCAAAATTTTTAAGACCGTGGAATTATGAATATTAAACTGGTCTGCAATGGTCCGAGAACTTATTTTAGGATTTTCTACAACTGCTGTTAATACATTTATTTAATTTTGATTTTCTAAATTTCTTGGTATTATACCTATAACTTCTTACGTGCTTACGAGCACACACTCTTATTTTGAAAACAATTAAATAAATAATGAAACAGAAAGAATTTTAATAAAACAAATAATACAAAATAATACAAAATGAATAATGAACATAAATAATACAAAATAATCAAAAACTTAGTATAACTAAAAAATGTTCAGGCATGTAACAGATGTTCAAATTGCTTGCCATCTTGTGCAATACATCAAGCGATTCTATCTTCAAATGATTTACTTACACTATTTAACATAGCAGGAGTTATTGAAGCAAACGCGTTTGCAATTCTTAATTTCATATCATCTCTAGTAGTAGGAGGTGTAGCATATACAATATTTTTAATACAACCCCACTTAAAATAATCCATCTTGGTTAGTCCTGGTGACCTAGAGGACCAATTATACAAACCACCTCTACCTATCCATCTGTTTGTAAATTTTCTGTTAAGGTAGTTCCTAACATTACGTGAGAAATGAACAGGAGCTCCGCCCAACTGGAGCCACATACCTAGACTAAGTGGAAGGTTCCCAAGCAGTGTCCAAAAATCTTGTTTTATAAAATTAAGGAAATTTGTCGCATTGAGATGTCCGTCAAAAAAATACGGGCCGATAACGTACTCGACCATAATGCCGCCCCGAACATTTACGCTCCATCGGTGTTGGCGATTAACGGTACAAAATGAATGCTTATTTTCTGTGTCATAATAATGAAAATAATGTCTATTTACTAGACCATTATTATGAAAAGTCGATTCGTCTGTAAATAATACATTTCTAAAAAAATCAGGATCTTTTCCAACTTTATCCAAAGTCCATAAACAAAAATTTAAACGGTTACCATAATCTTGTTCTGTCAAATGCTGGTGTGGCAAACTTGAATGTGATACGGATGAAAGTGGTTGGTCTTAAGTATTCTACATACACTAATTTGACTAATTTCTAATTCACCCGGAATTTTTCTTGTA
>CAKJVB030000283.1:0-16705 GCA_918026665.1 Diabrotica balteata | reverse complement strand
GTCGGTTGGGCAGCAGGCTGAAACCAAACAATACTTTTCATTCTATGTTAAATCAAAAATTGCCTATAGCCAAAAATTAGAGCGTCAAATAAATTACGTTATTATTGCTTTTAAAATAAATCGATAAACAAACACAAGGTATCAAAATCAAATGGGTATAAAGGTTGAGGAGAACAAGTATCATTTAAACGCTGTATATAGATAATGAGCGATATATTCTGTTATTGCATATAAACAAACAATAGATAAACCACAAATTTTTAACCGAAATCAACAATAACCGAGCTTAGCCCACACGCTGTCATCTTTAAACGAGCACCTTAATGCGTACAAATCAAACACAAGTCTTTACATTGCGGTATGGAAATATTTTTCACATCACATGTGGAAAGTCCACCTGCAATTTGGATGGATTGCCAATTCAGGGTCCGTTTCGTTGGCCACCTCGCTCTCGGACTTGGCTCTTTGGATTTTTGAATTTGGGGTTACATTACGGACAAAGAAAAATATGATGCAGAGAGTCCTACTTAATTAATTATTTTGAACACCTATGGGTGTGTCATATTTGATGTAAATGGTGGCAGAGTGAGAGATAAGTCAGTGTTCTTTAATAGAGGGCACGTAATTGCGGGAATGGCTCCATAACTATGCAAAGGAGTTTTTATTTGAGTAATCAGGTACGAGGTAGTAAGACGGTATATAGGGTTGAAATGATTGTTGATGTAGTGGTAGCATATGCTAGAAGCAGATGTTGTTTTTTTAGGGACATGAGGGGCTCGTTACTTTCGCAAGTAAAGTCTCTGAGGCATAGATGAAACAAAACACTGTTTTTTTATTTTGTTTTAGAAAAACTGAAAATACTACAGTCAAAATCGTTTACAACGACACCGGCTATAACGTCCAATCGGATATAACAAACAAAATAGTAGGTCCCATAAATGACATACAAAAAACGCATTTATATTGCTTATAATGAACAAATCGGTTAGAGCAAACGTATTTCTTGGAACACTAGTAGTTAAAATATTGGTTACAGCGTACATCTTAATAAATAGTTTAAAAGTGTATCCTTAGTTATGAAAATGGACATTGTAGTGTTGTATTTCTCACAGGTTATTACCGATATTTAATACACGAAATGAGAAGTAAGGATTTATTAATTTATGGTTATAGTACATCCGGACAGGCATCTACTTGTCCTTTAGACAGCTTTAGACCTCCCAAGACGGGTCCATTGTATTACAAAATTTTGTTTATACATATTTCACCATTTGGCCTAAGCCAAGAGTTTCTGAATTTGAATTCAGTTGTGTCTAGCCTTCATTGAAAAAATGTCACGGAAACAATTTACCATTGAGGAACAGTTTGGAATAATTTGCGAGTCGATTCCGGTGATTCCGCGAGTTCGATTGCCGGGAATTTAAAACGTCACGCTCGACAATTGCTGGAATAATGAAAAGGCGAGAGAAAATTATTAAGCAATTTAATAAGTGTGAAAAAGGAAAACGCGTTCGGTCATCAAATTACAGTGACATTGAAAGTGCTTTGCTCGATTGGTTTAAACAACAACGCGCAAACAATGTACCGTGAGTGGGCCGATGCTTCAGGTAAAGGCTGATGCTTTCGCTGTGATTTTGAAGAAGATTTTAAGTGTAATGCTTCCTGGGTTCAACGTTTCGAGCTCGCCACAATATTGTCCATGGAAAAATTTCAGGTGAGTCAGCAGTTGTTGACAGATCAATTTAAATGATGGGTTGAAAATGTGTGGCCTACACTCAGGTCGACTATAGCGATGATGAAATTTTTAATGCTGACGAGATGGGTTATTTTTTAGACTGACACCTGATCACACGTTAAAGTTTAAAGGCGAGAAATGTTCCGGTGGTAAACTCTTCAAAAGAGCGTGTTACAGTTCTTGTTGCAGCCAACATGTCTGGTTCCATAAAAGGAAGCTTTGGTGATAGGAAAAAGTTAAAATGCCGCGCTGTTTTAAAACGTGAAAATCTCCTGTTGATTATGATTTCAATAAAAAAGCCTGGATGACGTCAGCTATTTTTGAAAGACTTTACTAAAATGGGACAGTGAACTTTTACAACAAAGAAACACATAATTTTAATTGTCGACAACTGTCCATCCCACCCCCAGTTGACAGGTTAAACAAATTAAACTCGTTTTTCTGCCTCCAAATTGTACGTCTGTACTGCAGCCCATGGACAAGGAGTTATAAGAAGTCTTAAAGCATGCTTTCGGAAAGAATTGGTGTACAAAATCATCGAAAAGAGAGGAGAATAACGACGATACGAAAGTCAGTATTCTTGACGCTGTACTAATGATATCAATAGGCATGGGAATCTGTGCGGAAGGAAACGATCATCAACTGTTTTCGTTTTTCCGGCCTAACTAAAGACTTACAACCATCAGGAATCGCATACAACGATATTGCACAAACGCATTTGCAGGATGCCATTTCCCTTTTCAGTTCTGATGCTCTGCAGATGACTATGTACGAGTGGATGACGAAATAAGTACGAGCGAAGAACTCTCAGATATTGACATCGTACTGAGTCACCAAACTAGTGACAAACAAGTACTGATGAGGCTGATGAAGAATTGGAAGATTTCGGCAAAATCCTACTGTTGCTGAAAGCGTATGCTGCTTGTTCCACCATACGAGCATTTATTCAGACTGCTGAAACTTCCCAGAGTGTAAAAGAATCATTATCGATTGTTTCCACATCAATGAAAAAATGTTTTTTTCAGAAGTTCAAGGAAGGCGTACAAACAAAAATTACAGACTTTTTTCATTAAATATTCAGGTAAAATGTGTTTACATATTTTGTAATACATATATGTATGTATTTTTTTTGTCTTTTTAAAATAAATAGTTATATGTATGCCTACATTTTATTTACATTTTACTTATACTTTTTCACTACATATTATACATATATGTATGTACATATTTAGATTTGCTTAAGTACAATAAACACATATGTTAAATGTTATGTATATGTTATTATAACATATTATAAGTATAGTTAAAGTAACACATTTTTGCGTCATAACCTAGGTACAACGAACTAACTGTCCTATTAGTGTTAATATCGTTTATAGCAACCTGTTCATTATAACCGATAGAACTGCTTACAGAGAACACTGGCTACAACGTACAAAAAGCACAGTCCCTGAAGTTCGTTATAAACGATTTTGACTGTATTTTAAAGCTAATGATTGAATTCACTTTCACTCATATTTGTATTACTCTTTTTCAACCAACGGTCTCGCAATTTGTCAATCCAGATCAGATTCTTTCGACATTCTATAAAAAGCAATGAACTCTCTCTGATTTTGCATTTTTTTTTTAAAAAGTAGGGAGTTGGCCAATAAACCCTCTAAACTCTACGAACCCTGCAGTACTCATAGTAATCAAGCATGTCTTCCTCATGGGAACTCAACATAGTAAACCACAGAAGTGCTCGAATAAATAAACACAACTGATCCAAACTAGTCACTTCGTGGGCGAGACAGGTTTTATTTAGGTTGTAAATGATTGCAGATGAATTAGTTTTCACCGTTGTTTTAATCCAGTTACCGCGTGGCGCTAGACCTTCAATGTTAATTTATCATCGTACAACTATCTATAATTATCAAGAAATAATAAACTATATAAATGCCAGGACCCAAGCCGATTCTGTCAGTTGGGTAATTGATAATTCCAAATTAATAGAATATTTACAAGGAGTTTTTTTAGGTGTACTGCTGTTATCGGAATAATTTTATAATCTGACGCTAAAGATATGGATACTTACAGTCATTTGCCTGCCGTCGACACCGTAAGACTGAACACCACTTGTCGGAACGTTATCCTGTTGTGGCATACTATTAGCAGGAGCTCAGAAGTATCATTTGAAAGTCCTGTCTAAAAGTACAAACAAAAATATCATTAAACGCGAAAGTGAATTAGTTTGGTTTTAGTTTAATATTAAATAGTGTCAATAGCAGTAATTTAGAACAATCTAAAAGCCTGTTTTAATAATTCGTTTCAGTTTAAAGAATTGCTTTGTAAGTGTTTTAGAGATAAAATTTCTGTAGCCCTTTAATTGTCTCGTTCTGTGATAAAGTTTTACTTCACGTATTTCAAATCCACATTTTTGTATTTTTTTGTAAGATTATATAGTATTCTAAAGGTTTTAATTGAGATATAATTTTTAACGAGAAATAACACAAATTGAAGTGTTTATTTTTCAAATTGCGTTGAGGAAACGCTTTCTCTGTAATAATTGCGTCTCAAAAGAGTCGATTTATAATAAACAACGAATATTGATTTAGATTGACAAAAGCGAGAAGCAGAATCCAATCGTCGACCGCGAGTTTGATTATATCGGGAGACAGATCATCAGAGAGCACGAGAAAGTATATTAACATCGCAAAGAGGACGATTTTTCAATCAGTCCGGATAATTTAAATCTTGAAGGCAAATCTTTTGCTGCCCTCGGATCTAGTCACTCGTGCTGGGTCTGGAATTTGGCCAAGGTACATTGGTTGTCTCAGTTACCATCAGATTCCCATTTTGATTTCGATTAGACAAATATTATACAGTGCGCTTCTTGCCTTTACACCAATCAAGTGGTAAATATTTGCTGCAAAATAATAGAGCCATGAAGAACTGAGATTTATATCTGAAATCTTCTGTGACATGAATATATCCTAGATTGATAAAACGGCTTAAGAATTATTTAATAAATTAAAATAGTTGTTTATCAAATTTTATTAGGACAATTAGAAAGTAGAGCACACATTCTATTGTTACAACACTTGTCTGTAATCAAATCAAGTGTGTCATATTATAACAACAAGATATGCTCACTTGCTGTTCTAATTTTAATCGACTTTTGTGCATGACTACATAGCGAGACAAAGCAGGGGACTTGTATCATATTTTAACGATGCATCATATGGCAACGTTGTTCCATTACTGTAATGAACAACTTCGAAATTTAAACTGTTAACGGTATGTATACTCCAAGAAGTCATAACTAGTTACTTTCTGTGAAAACGTGGTTTGAAAATTAATAAGTAATTTGTAAAACTTAATTAAGAAATATATGAATCTAAGATTTGATTGTGTGTATTACAAACAAAATAAATATTGCTACAAAACATAATTAAATTATAAAATGGCGGTAAAATGTAAATGAATTTGGCATAATGGAAAAGCCGGTTATACTTGAGACTTTATGAATATCAATAGGACATTTATTTTACAATCTGTGATTTTTCTCTTGCGGATTTGTAATTATCTTTAATATTTTTATTTAGAATTCATATTTTAAAATAGGTACATTTTTACATCTAAAAAAAGTAATTTTTCATCTTCGCTAACATTTACATATTTTGCAGCTTCTATGAAGATTTTTAAATAATTTTTTGTTATTTTTAATGTGTGGCCATTATAGCTACGAAAGATATGTTCCAGTTCATCTACCATACTACATACATCCAAAGTAACCATTTTTTAAAGACCCTATCAAAAATAAAGTATTACTTCAAGTTCTATTAAAATACTTACCAAAATATTACATGTTTCTTAATAAATTTCCTTTCTACCCATTCTTCTTTTGCATCTATTTTCAGGCGATGTTTTAGCGCTTGGGGATTTTATTAAATGAAGACGAAGGTTATGGCCATCCTTTCTTAACTTCCACTGTTTGTCAGGCAATCCCAATAGTTTTTCTTTTAAAACAATAATCAGCTTCTGTAAATGTTTTGAGCATATTCTCGCGGTTTCTACATTAAAATTCTCTCGCCGAAAACACTTGGGAGACCCATACTTTACGTATTTGTTTGTCTTTAGGTAAACCAAAAAAACGATATGTCGAAAAGTTTTACTTTTTTTATTATTAGTGTTTAAACAACCACCACTGCACAATACCATTATGGCGATCAAATAATTTATTAGTCTTCTTTATAAAGTAGCTACTAGGTAGTCGAGAGGAAGTTGCGTACGAGTAAACTGAATGTTTTCACCACAAATTTATATAACAATTAATATACAAAGTCTTTACTTATATCATGAATAAACATAATCATTCACTACGTTTTGAAATACACATGGTAGCAAACTCGTTTAACACAGCAACATAATTAACATAAACACTTATGATCATTTAATTGCCGCCATTAAAGTTGTCTCGGGACTGTACGTCACAGGAACATGTGAGTTGAATTCTCAATTCTTCTTGTTTAGTATCATGCTGTGATTAAAATGCACATTTTTGATGGTGCTATATGTAGTGTGTTGTTTTTAACTTTTTTTACATGTTGAAAAATATCTAATCCTGTTAATATTCTATTCTTATGAAAACTCAGAATCAAGGTTTCATTCAGTATGAAATTTAAGGACTAATTTTTTAATGATCTATAATTTATATTAGGATTTAGGATTGGAGAAAAAATATTAAAGAGTTAATTATATAAATATGGTCTTTGACCTAATTATTTGATCTTCATTTATTTGGACAGTATGTTTGTCTAATCTATTAGCTCTTGCAATACATTCTACATCTTGTCTCTTTTATACTGCTTATTGAGGTTAGATTTTTTTGTAGCATTTTTACCTAAAACGAAAATTTTGACAAAACAGGCTTTATGTAAACACCTTATTTAAAAAACAAATACATTTTTAAATATATATACTTAAAAAAAGCTTGTTATGGAAATTAAGTTTCTTATTACGATTTTTTAGTCTAAATTACGCTTATTTGTGTTGGCAGATGTGTCAAAAAAGTCTTACTATTTGGATTTATGTATATATCTTACTGGATTGATTTTATATTTCTGTTCATCTTGTTTTGTATATTAGGAGATTTGATTTTAAGAAGATTTACAGCTCTTTGATGCAATTCTGATTTTTTCCTGCTTTGCTTCTACCAGCCAAAACTCATTAACGCTCGTAAATTCAAAACACGGAAGGCTGCTAGCATAGTCTGAAACTAACATTACTAATTCATTATCCAATATTATTATAACTTTATTCATCATTCCGTTTTATTATGTCCACCAAATGGTTTTTTAACAAAACCCCAAACACAAGAGTTCATGACCAATACACACAGTCCTCCACGGATTTCATACCAACGAACTACAATCCTACACCCACAACCCACCAATAACGGTGCACAACCTCAACTTTAATATACCTGCTACATTATGCTAAATTCACGGGGGACGACTTACATGAACGATACGCTAAATTGGGATCCCAAATGGTGGGACAACATACAGTGCCCTAAAGCTACTTAATCTATTTAGAAGCGGCAGGTGACGCCATTGGCAATTACGCTTTAGAATCTTTTAAGTACTACTTCTGTAGTGCGCTTATTGCGTTATTCACGGACCCATTAATGCACCACAGGAATGTTGGAAAAATACAGCATGGAAATCTTCGGATATTTAAACCTAACAACTACAATCATTACTCAAACCAAGACAGAGTTTTTCAGGGTTACCCATTTATTTTCTAATTAAAATATCCCTGATGGTTAACCTTGATGACTTAAACTTTTCATTGGTAATTAACTTTGTTTCCTTAAGACCGTTAAGTTACTTTTTTAAGTTAATTTCTTTAAGTATTCAGCCTACTGTTGCAACCGTAATCCACTTTACAGTACACAATGACAAAACATTACACATAAATTAGTTATTTTTCTGTACCTACGTTGATACATATTCTGTTCAATAATTTGATTGAGGACACAATTATTGTAATTCTAACAACTTTTTTTTCCTTTTCTTTTTTTTACTTTTTTTTCTTTTTTCCCTTTTATCCGGAATTCAGCATTGTTTTTGTCGGCCATTTTTCTAGGGGGGTTAAAATGTTCAACGCGCACAGGTCCGCTGTAATGTCTTCACCATTTAAATAACAAACTTTTCAAAAACTAATTTTGTTACTTCTATTATTGTTCTATTCTGTTTGTTTCACCAATCCTTCCTATGGCTGTATCTCTTTGGCATCTTATAAAACATAAAACGGATAAATGAAAAAAAGTTCTTATATATAAAAATAAACAGTTTTTAGTTATGTATTTCACTACCGGTCTATCACATATCCCCAATCTGTGACACTCACCGCTACACTCCCACCTCGGCTGTGCCAGTCATCCATGTTAAAAGTAAATACGTCAATTCATCGCACATGGCCCTAGTGCACAGGCGTGCGTAAACTATATATACTTTTGATCTAATTTCACATTCCAACTGTACGTCAGTATCTACCGTCAGAGATCTGAAGTGTGCACTAGTTGTCCCAGCTATTAAAAAACATCCTGGACTTCCATCTTAAATCTAAATAGATCACATAATGATTTGCAAAAAGTATTACTATCTCTGTTACCATACGGCTATTTAATCCTTCTTACGTGACAGTTTTGGAACAAACACTCACTAATTTTGGTTTAAACAGAACATATTTTCTTAACATTAGGTTAACAATATAAATCAATAGGTTTTTACTCTTAAATATTGAAATAATTATAAAGTACTCCAAAAAGTATCTCCACACCCCCATCGTCACGATAAAGTGTTACCCCCAAGTGTTACCAATTCATGCCAAAACTCTTCACCTTCGTTCGATTACAGTTACCTCGTGTGTTCCGAACAAATTGTTTTCTTCCATAAAATACGCTTGTACAGGCCCTTTATTACAAATTAAGATTGAAACATCTTACTTGGTGTATTTTGATCAAGTTAACGTTAATAGGAATCTTTACAATTATCATTTCCTACGCGTATATAATCAAAATTATGTCTTGGGGGCTGTAATGCCCAGTGATCTCGGCCAAGTAATTCTAATAAAGAACACCACCTATTCACCTACATTATTTCGTGGTTAATCTCCATGTGACGTCACGGCTATGACGCTGATTGACCGTGAAATCAGTATGTAATTTAGATGAAGTGCTATATTTATACATGGCTGTTATAAGTTCAAAAGTACACGTAAAATTACCTCGATTGTAAACCTCATTTTAAAGGAAGGGAAAATCATATATAACCCTTACAATAACAAAAAACCTTATTCTATACCAATATGTATATATTTTTATGATTTCTGTCTTCTCTCATTTAAGGCTCCTTATCACCTTCACCCATTTTATCCTGGCATATCCCATATCATTTTCTGGACTCGGTCAACAGGGTAATTGCTATGCTCGTCGTGTATCACGTTGTTATCCATGCAATGTGAAGAACTCGTCTTCTTTTTTGCTCAGCTCTTCCTGTTTCCAATTGTTATTCCATGTATTGTTGTTCCGCTTCCTTAATTTAAAAATCGTCCGAAAAACTATACCTTTTTGCACTGTTTTATGACTTCATGAACAAAACAAAGACAAATAAATAACATGGCGTGTGTATTCGGTCATCAAGGGAATACATGCGTCTATATTCTTTGCTGTGTCTCTACTCTATCACGTTAGCTGTTTTGGTAATAAAGAGATTGCATTTAGCAATGTGGTTATATACTCTGAGCAAGATACCCATTTACAAAAGAATAGTATTATAGGACCGCTTTGAGAATCTATGCGTCTATATTCTTATTTGACTTATGAATATTACTTTTGTTTTTACATTTGAGAACACATTTTAATGTGTCAACCCAATCCAAAAGCTCTTACTACGGTCCCACGCCCTAGGTTATTAAAACATAGGCCCCCTGACCCTTTCTTTTTACTAACCTTGCTCACCGCCAATAAACGAGGATCTAACACCCACGTGTCCCCAAACGGAAGGGTGCACAAATAAAACGCCGTTTGTGATATGTGCATATCTATAAATAGTACATCGTGAATCCCAATGACTATCTACTTCACGTCATTGCATAGACACGTCCTCTCCAGCTGTCAATTAGCGATACATATTTTTACGCATATTATTTCCCGGATATTTTTAACCCGAATAACGTCACTACCATCAACTCAATCATTGTGAGGGTCAGTATCGTAAGGCCACAGAATCATAAACAATCCGCAAATTGCCCCATCTCTCCTTGAAAAAATAAGTACTCCGCACGACCCGGTTCGTTGACATTTCTGATCTTTGTTTCACCGTTAAGAAAATAACATTACGGCTTATGGCGATCAGTGATTGCCAAAAACTCTCCAGACACTCTCTTTTGCACGGATGTCCAAAAAGATATTCCCTCTTGCTTTATTTTTGAACTTTTCATTTTCAATTTATATTTAAACTGTTAATGTTCTGACTAACTACCTAAATAAAAGCCTTATTTTATCATTTAGATGTAGTCTGAGACGGACATAAAAGAGCTGACCATACCGCACATCGTATTATTTTAAGTTGCAATTAGTCAATTAGTATTCGCATTCCAAAGCGGTCAATCTTTTCTACTGTTTATATGATTTCATGGCCTATTCGTTATTCCACCGCGAAAAAACACAATAAAACTGTCGTTACTATAATGTTAAATAAGATAAAATAAATTATCTTTTGTAAACACTATTTATCTAATTAAAATCATTTTCCCTACTTTTCATCTCATTGTTTCGAATGGGCACTTTTTTGGTCAATACGTAAAAAAACATTAATATACATTCATGTTTGTGGAACACGAAAATCCAAATTATACCACCCTAAATTGTGCTTGTGTGTGTCGTGGCACACGCCGCGTTGCTATCGTCCATATGAAATACACTGTCCTCTATCTTCGTAATGTTATTTTCTAAACGGGAACGTTAGTTATAGTAAGTCTACGAACCGTGCGCGCAGACGGAATCAGCCATGTTTTAGTCTGAACCATGTAGCTGTTCAGTGACCATTTATCTGGTGTGCATAGACACAACAAAACCCGTTTCAATTTTATTTACCCGGCAATCTCCAGACATAATATGCACTCATTTTTATTCGTATTTTAGTTGAAGAACAGATTAAAATTATTTTAAATGTACTAATCTGGTCACAAGAATAATAAACATCAGAATGCCCATCTCCATGGAAAATTAAGTACGACGCATCTCCTTCGCGATGACGTTGCCGCCGCCGTGTTTTAGACGGAACCAGTGTTTGTTATGTGTTGTGCATAGACAAAATTAACCCGGTTTAATTGACTTACGGCAATTATATTACATACTATACAATTATATTAACATTGTTGAATATAATAACATAAACTCACAATTATATGTCTGTGTCTTCTATAAACTGGCGCGCGTACTGAAAAAACTTCAAAAGCGGTTATCTGAGAGTGGGCATTCTGATTGTTTATTATTTTGTGGTTCTGTCGTGCTGTCACAAATTTCTCAATATATGGCAATCGCGTACTGACCAAACTTTAAGGAATGGCATCAGAGAGTGGGCATTCTGATTGTTATTTATTCTGTGTCGTAGGCATCGAGCAAAAAGATAATCTTATCTTTTTGCTCGATGGTCGTAGGTTAGCAGAATATATTTCAGAAGGGGTAAAACTCCACACCAAATGACAAATGATCAGATGATGGGATTGAATACAGAGAAATCAAATATGTCAAGATTTGTAAAAATATTATCTATACAGGATTTTTTGCTACCCTTGTATGCGTGTATAGTCTTGATGGAAGGTTTAATATAAAGGAGCTCAAAAACATTTTTAATGTGTCTGGCCACCTCGCACCCTCAAGCAGCATATCTAAGTTAAAATCACCAGCCAGAAAAAGATGTGAGTCCTTGTCACTAAATCTCAAAGTATTTGTCTAATTTGTTTATTAAAACTTCTTCTGTTAGGGAGATGGATAGGATTACAATCTTCTTATTAAATTCGCACCTCCGCAGCGCGGCAAACACCGTTTTCTTTTTGATGAACTAGAAATATCTTTCCGAACTTTTGGCATAAACATGTCTATGATGTATACCGCACTGTCACCACGCTCCTCTGAACTATGAAGAGATCAGTATAAAATTCCGCAGTTGTTCTTCTGTTTTCTAGTGTTCAGTTAAACGAAGAGCAAAAGCATTCTCATGATCTTCTAGGATAAAATTAATCTCATCAATACTTGTTTTAATTGATTGCATATTTAAGTGGTATTACTGATAATTTCTTTTGGTGTGTGCCTTAGACTGTCTTTTGACATGGGGCCTCTGTACATTCTGAAATGGTTAAAAATTACACCGTTCTGTCCATAATTCTTTATAGCCATAATGAGGTATTTTTAGTTCTGAAACAGTAGTTTTTAAATGAACTTTTGTACTGATCTGTCTGGTTTTCATTTTTTCGCAGATAACGTTTTCATCCAGTTTTCTTTTCTTTAGATAGTTTGTATTTCCTGAGCTTCCGTTTTTTGGATCGAAACCTGACAGGAAAATCGCCATATGTTGTGTAGCCACATTGCGGGATACTTCCAGCATTCTCATTGGTTCCCTGGAGGTTTCTCATAAGTGTTGGATGAGTTGTTTTGTCAAAACCTCTTTTTTTGGGTTTCCCATTTATGATTTTTATCTTCAATCAGCTGACGGTTGATATATTTAACAGGCGTCACGAGTGCAATTGAACTGCTTGATATTTGTGGTTTAGGTGGCAACTCAGACAAATCAACAGAACAAAGTGGCTGTTCTGTGACTACGTCAACTGACCTTGTAGTCTCTCCATACCTAATTACTGAATGCATAAAACTAGATATCCAGATCGTTTGGAAAATATTTACCAGCAGGTAAATAATGGGTATATGTTTAAACTAAACTCATGTTTTTATTAACCATTTTAATTATCTTGAATTTGATTATATTTATAAAATACAACAATCATGAATGAACCAAAAATTCTCTAAATCAGATATTGACAAGGATTTTCGATAAGTTTTTTACAGTAAGTACTATAAACTTTTGCAGTACAATAAATTATAACAGTTTACAAATACTTTTATTCAATAATTTAGTTAAACGAGATTAATACATTGATAGACAGACAATAAATGCATTTTTCGTTTAAACAATAACCCCAGAGGTGTTTAATAATTTTTTACAATGCTTTAAACCCACTGGCTGTAACTTTTTATATATTTTTCTCTTATTGAAACTTTCACCGAGAATGGCGGTGTAAACGTGAGTACAAAGCTCTACGAAACATGATTTCGTATATATCGGCGTGTTTATTCGTTCAGAACTTGTTTGCCTTTGGGGAGTTTGTGTTTCGGGAGTTTTAAAAGGACGTCACAACTTAGCATAAAAAACCCCAAGTTGTGGAGTACTCAAGAAAAAAAAATGACAGATCCTTCATCATCCAAGAATATTTTGATATTCTCAAAAAACTTTGGTTCAACTAAAATTAGAGGACAAGTCGCAACTCGTGTGGAATATGGACGAAACATCCATTTCTCACGACCCCAAAAAACAAAGTCGTGTAGCTAAGGTAAACACAAGTTCCAGAACGTACTTCTGGTCCAGGAAGAGAAACCACCACGGTTATTTCAGCAGTGTCTGCAACAGGGGACGAATGCTCCATTACTAATCATATTCAAGGGAAAAAAATATTTGGGATTCCTGGTTATCAGATAACAAGAACTCATTTCCGGGAACTGCTTATACAGCCAGTCCCAATGGATGGATGGAGAGTGACGTATTTTTTAATTATATTAAAAAAAAAACATTTATTCCCGCATTAGGAGAAAATAGGCCGGTAATGTTGATATATGACGGTCATAGTACCCATATTAGTATTGAATTAGCTGAATAGCACGACAGAATGATATCACAAACATTCAAATTTACTCCTCATTACCAGCCACCTTCTGCAACCCTTTGGATTTAGCTGTATTCAAGTATGTAAAAGACGCCTTGGGACCCAACAACTCGTAACTTGTGCAGAGCATAATTACTGGCCTTAAAATAAAAAAAAAAGTGTTCTCTGACGATAGGCACTACATGGAACAAAACGTAAGTGTAGAAATGATCAAAAACGGGTTTAGAAAAGCTGGTATATTATCCATTTAATCATCATGTCATACCAGAGGAAAATACCACCCTGAAGCCTAAAAAGATGGAAAGAACAAGAGTTTAGAAGACCAAACAATAGTTGTAGCTGAAACCGTAAATACTAATATAGATGCTATTACTACCGGCAATATTGATCAGTCAGTAAATAAAGACCAATTTTGGCAAACTATACAACCAATATTTCTGATGCAACTCCAAGTAGTAGTTCTTTAAAATAAGTTTTGAGGAGCTGCTATTAAGCACTGTTAAAACCGACAAATAAGCAAAGTCCTTCGGGCTCAAAAAGAAAAAAAGTAGCTGCAGGGGTAGAAGTTGTTGCTTCTGAAGAAGTTCTGAATAGAATAAACTTAAAGTAAATAGATTGAAGAAAAGAAAACATAAAAGAAATAAAAAAACAAACAAAAGAAACGAGAAGAAACTTTTAGTAGCTCAGAATCGGAAGATTTGGTAGAATATGTTGACTCTAAAGATGTATTAGATCCTGAAACATTTGAAGAAAACGACCACAAATAATTGAGAAAGAAGTGCCAACAGTTGGAGAGTTGGGAAAGACCCAAATCGCGCTGGGTATTTGAGTTGTTGTAAAGTACACATCTAAAAAACATATTAAACATTTTATTGGAAGAATTGATAACAAGATTGAAAATGAATGGTACATTTGCTTTTTAAGATATAAAAGGAGTAGTAACACCTTTTTTCGGCCTGATATACAAGACACGGATATGATAGTTGAAGACGATATCGTAAAAACTTTACCAGAACCCGTTAAAGACAGAAGGGATATTTTCTTTTTGACGTAAATTTTGTCGGGTTGAAATTTTAAATCTTAAAAAGTTTGTAACATGCTTAAAAATAAATAAATTAAAATTTTTCAAACACTAAAAAATTAGTTTTTTTCTTGCACTCTTAAATTATTTACACTTGTCCCCAAAAAAAAAACACACGCTGTTGTAAGCTAAAATCCATGTCATACCCCAAATTGACGGGAAAGTGTGAACCATGGATACTTAAAAAAATTAACAACAAATTAATGTAGTAAAGTCCGTAAGCATTTTAGGAAAAAAATATCATGACTTAAAACATCTCCTAAATCATGCAACATATTTCATAAAAATCATCTAACTGAAAGCTAGTTCACACTTCGCCGGGTTCACTTTAGTTACTACATTTGCGAAAGATGGGCACAATCGGTAAAGTATTTTTTAACAATTATAATTTGTTTATCGAATTTGAGAGAACAAAGGTCATTTTCAAATGGCTGTACAGACGCTTTGTCAATCTTAGAATGTTTTTTTTTATGAAAAGGTTTCAAATTTTGATGTTCTTTAAAAACTATAACTTTTTAATTGTTTGGACACAAATAATTGATGCAGAATGAAGTACCATTACTAATGTTTGTATTTTGAGAACGATTTCCGAAGTGGAAATTGAAACGTCAATAAACGTACTTTAACCTTTTAATTGTGGATTATTTCCATTTAATAGTAATTACTTTAAAATGCCACAAGAAAATAGCTTCAGAACAATATTAAGTACCATTACTATTATATTGGCAATATCCGTAACTCTGTAAATAATATCCGTTACATTACACAGTGGTTGTTTAAATAGTAATTACTTTAAAATGCCACAAGAAAATAGCTTCAGAACAATATTAAGTACCATTACTATTATATTGGCAATATCCGTAACTCCGTAAATAATATCTGTTACATTACACAGTGGTTGTTATAAGCAATAAGAGCGTAGATTTTTAATTTATTTTTGTAAGCATGCCTATTTATAACGTACGCACCAGCAGAAACGGTTCAAATAATAAAATGGTTTTATGGTGGTAATTCTGCACAACAGTGTGTAGATTTATTTTCTGTATTTTTTGAGGGGAGACCAATTTCTTGCGCACAATCAATTCATATTATTGTTAAAATTTTTGAGAGTTGTCACTGCCTCAAAAATTGCAGAAAATGTCACGCTCAAGAAGCGTCATCAAAAAAAGTTGAGGAAGGAGAATACGGGGATACACAAATTTGTGAAGAATCGAGGTAGATTCAACACGTTCACGTAGAAGCGTTGCTAGAGAGTTAGATGTTAGTAATGTTACTGTAACGAAATTATGAAAAAAGCACGGTTACAAGAATTTTACATATTCTAAAACGCAGCAGCTTCATCCAGACGATTACTTTCAAAGAATGGAGTTTTGTGAAACTAACAACGAAGAATAATGATGAACGAAATTTTATTAAAAACCTTTTATTTACTTACTAATCTTCTGTTCGTTATTAGGGAGACACAATCCTTCCATTGCGAGGTATTGGGCGCGGGGAAAAGCACCACAGAAGTGTTTACCGAACTCAACGTCCTCAAAAAGTTAAACGTCTGGATTGGCATTTTAGGAGACCACACAATAGGTCCATTTTTATTGAAGGCACTTGGATAGTAGAATATACCTAGATTTGTTACAGAATCATGTTCTTCCCGTTTTCCTCAATCTTCCTGATCAAGAGCAGGAGAATGTTTGGGTTCATCAAGACGGCTGTTCAGTTCAGTACACAACGCTCGAATAATTAGGGAGTACTTACAACAATACTTTCTCTAATCGAGTCATCAGTGGAACAGGCAATATTAAGTGGCCTGCGCGATCTCCAGATCTTACACCCATGGACTTCTTTTTTTGGAGACATTTAAAAAGCATTATCTACGATCATCCTGAAGCTAGAGCCCAACATTTGGA
>CAKJVB030000282.1:0-17000 GCA_918026665.1 Diabrotica balteata | reverse complement strand
GATTATTTTGAATATTCCCTTTATGTGCAAAAAACAAATACTTTTAGCTCTTATTTATATAATATAAATCACCTCAAAGTTACGAAAAGCTATTACACGTTCTTACAATTGCAGTGCAGATGTAACTGACAAAGTGACCGACGGTTGATGTCGCGATGGCCATCAATTGTCACAAATCGACAAACGTCAAGCGGCATCACAATGTCGCTAATGGTCTTTATGCGCCAAGGATGTGTACGCGCATTCTCAATATTTAAATCAAAATTGGAAAATTTCAGGCTAAGTTTTATCCATTCAAAATCGTGTTAGTTTGACAAATTGTAAAATAGCTTTTTTAATCTAATATCAAGTAAATATGTTTATAAAGATAAAACAAACATGCTAGAATATTTTTTGTAAATACTTGTCAGAGCACTAAGTATTTTAGCACTATTTACAAAAAAATAAAAATAAAAAGGGTGCGTCAACGCACCTTTAGCTGGGAATTACTAATTATCAATAATAATATCAATAATAATTACTAATATCAGTTCTTTTGTTAAGAGTGTTCGGAAGTTTAATTATGTAACACATTTCCAAAAACTTTTTGTTTGTTAAATATCTTTCATTGCAGAAAAATTTTAATTTTTTCATAATTGACCTTTAGTTAGAGTATGTTGTGTCATAGCACAAGTGTGCTTAGATAGGTTAATGTCACTGTGGCGGGAATTCAATATATTCTAAGAGACACACCAGTCTAACATAAGTAACAAGAATAACATTCAGCACAGCGAATGTGAGGGAATGTTGTAATCAACATTAGTTTGTTATAGAGGGACAAAGGTGTCTTGGTTTTAAATGGCCTATTCTTAAGATATCTTCTTGTGGTGTTGACCCACCTTATTTTATTTAAAGCTGCTCGAGATATATATATATATATATATATATATATATATATATATATATATATATATATATATATATATATATATATTATATATATATATATATATATAATATATATATATATATATATATATAGATTAGTTGATGTTAGACCAGTCCATTCTCTAGCATTGACCAGTTGGGATCTACGTTTACATTTAGGGCCTCCCTTGTTCTCAATCTTATTTTTTAGAATCAACTGTAGAAGCCAGTGTCTACTATTACGCATAATGTGGCTGAAGTAAGCCACGTCGGTAGCACTACATTTCAAGTCCCTCCAATCATGACAATTTTAGCGTTTTTATTGCTTTTTCAACCAGTTTATTTCTAAAAAGTTTTTAACAAGAATTCTAACAGAAAGAATTCATTTCGATTAACCAGATGTGTTAACCTGTGTAACCTAAAAATAAGGGCTTGAATGAGTTCGATACTGTATTTAAATGGATGACAGGAATGGTAGTTTAGAAACCTCTTAAAAGCCATAGGTTTTCTATGTCAACTTATAACCAAGGTATCATTTATTAATTTATAAAATTATAAATTTTAAAGTTTATTATTTTGTTGATAATTTTATTGTATTGACAATATAACTTTTTTACATTATATACGCCAGCATGAAAAATTTATTGACGACCATATTTTGCAATTTAGTTGTAATCATTTTTCTTCAACAGAACTAATCAGAGCAACTTTTTATAGAAGCTCTAAATGTGAAAACAGTCTGTTCTGTCGAAAAAGAAGCAACAATAAAATGGCTTCAGTATGGACTCTATGGCGGTATCTGATAATGAATCACGAAAGTAGAAATCCGAAGATTTCTATTAACGAAACAAAAATTTAGATTTTCCTTTGTTCTCGAAATCGGAAGACAAAACAGACGTTGCTAAAGATGTAAAGGGGGGAAATGGGAAATCTAAAATTCCCTTTCCCAACATAAATATCTCCTTAACTGAGCCAAAACCCTTGGCGAATTAATTTTTTGTACTCACAAAGAGTATATCGAAATAAAATTAATTTTAAAAATTATAAAATTACAAATTAAATATTATCTTTTTATCACTCCTTTATTAGTCATATTCTTACCCATTCCAATGACGCTCCTGAGAATGAACAACCAAGTCTTCTAAATGTTCCTGTGTACGATCGACTTATTAACACCTGATCTGCTTCTTTTTGACTACATTGTGCTGTTTTTTGTTACAATATTAACAAATTCGCAAACAAATAGTTGGAGCTAGAAAAAGAAATAAAAAAATTAATGGAAAAATGTGGATATAACGTTTATATTTAGAGGGGGTTGTGAATAATATTTAAAGATATTGTTAAATTGTATTATGTATTTTATTATAAAACTATCCTAACACTGTATACCTATATTGCAAAAGAAAACAACATCTTAAATATAAAATAAACATTTTTTAATAAAAACTAC
Source organism: Diabrotica balteata (assembly GCA_918026665.1). Classification (NCBI taxonomy): domain Eukaryota; kingdom Metazoa; phylum Arthropoda; class Insecta; order Coleoptera; family Chrysomelidae; genus Diabrotica; species Diabrotica balteata. The sequence continues at coordinate 14,644 of CAKJVB030000282.1, read as the reverse complement.
ACTCAGTATAAATGTTTTTCCTGCTTTTTTTATGAATCATCCACAAGAAAAAAATGTAGCAGGATACTTGTTTAGTTTTATCTTGCCGGAGAGCTTCGTCGTCAACCCAAATGTGTTTTCACAGTTACACAAAAACCATAAAAAATGATAAATTCAAGAAAAGTGGGCGTGTGACAGGGTGCCATCATCTGCAGCTGAGTGAAGTCGGGAAGTGGAGTCACGGAGTGCATGTCGTAATAAATCCTACTTATTTATGAAAGCAGAAAATGCCGAGGACATGTCTGATAGGAACTGGATATGCCAAGAACTTTGCAGATATGTCTTATAATACCAGTTATCTCAAATTATTTGAGCATCTTGAGTTATTGTCGTTACGTTTACATTACTTTTAACCGCAATTTGGTTTAACTTTCTCAAACTGCTGTTAAAGAAGTTATAATAAGTTTTTCTTTAGCGCATAGTGCTAAAAAAAATAAAATTAATTTTAGAGTTTCTGTTTTTTAAATCATTGATTGAATGTCCTTCTACAAGGACAAAGTTACTTTAGATAGTGAACGTAAAACGTTAAGAAAAAAGTTAAAAACTGAAATATCCTTAATTATTATAAAAGAAAATATACAATGATATTTTGTGATGAAACTTATGAAAATAGTACTTTTACTTGAACATACAAAATGAACGTTATACTTTTGCACATAGTAAAAGATTTTTAAAACATTTTTTCATCTTGCATCTACTAGACTAGCATACTTTATTTTTTTGTTTTATTAACAAAATCGCATCAGCCAAATTGTCTATTAGCGAAACATTGATAGCGAACTATAATTTACAATAATTTCTAGTACATTTATAATATTAGCTTAGATAGTATTTAAAATATTAATTGAGGTTAAGAAACTTTTTATGTTTGAAATATTGCACTGTGAACCTAAAATGTCACTTAGTTTGTTGGGTATACTGTACAATATGCGCTTTGGCGTTAATGCTGGACATTTTTCCAATATATGTTTGATTGTTATTTTTTATCATAGTTGTCACATCTTGGTTCTTGTTTGTTGGAGAACATGTAGCTATGCGTTAGTCGCGTATGGCCCAGTCGAAGTCGCGTTAATATTACCTGGTCTCTCCGAATAGTCGGTAATGTGGACCAGGGTTTTATCGATTTTTTAACATCGCGTAGTTTTGCCGATGACACTTTCCACTTTTCTCCCCACATATATCGCACTTTAAATTTAACTGTTGCTTTCATGTCCGCACTCGTAAATGTCTTTGTACATTCCGCACTATCACTACTTGCAGCTTCTTTTGCAGCGTTATCTGCCTCTTCATTTCCTGGAATTCCAATATGGGATGGTATCCAAAATAATATAATATTTTTTCCATTCAGTTGAGCGGTGTGGATTTCTTCTTTTATCTTTATGACTAAAGGATTAGTTGGGTAGGGATATTGGATTGACTGGTCGGAACTTAGAGAGTCTGTGAGTATGATATAATTGGTGTTATTGGATGCATTGACAGCAAGGGTAGCCTGGTATAAAGCATATAGTTCAGCAGAGTAAATGGAGTACTCTGAAGGGAGTTTATATTTATTTGTCGATGTTGGGGTTATGATTGCAGCACCAGTACCTTTATTTGATTTAGATGCATCTGTGTATATATGTGTATAGTCCTTGTAGTTGTGAAGTATATCGTTGAAGGCGGATTTGATTAACTGTGGGTTTGTTGAATGTTTGTCGAAATAAGTGAGACTGGTAGGCACTGAGGATTCTTTATTTGCCATGGAGGAATTGAGGACAATTGGGAAGAAAAGCATTCTGGGAACGTGTAGTTTAATTGATTTAAATAGCTTCTAATCCTTGCGTAGAAAGGTTTGGCAGTTCTTGGCTTATTTATGAAGAGATTTGGAAACTTTTCTGTAAAACAATTGTAAATGGTAGGGTTTTTTGGGTTAGACCTGATTTTTGCGGCATATGCTACACTTAAATAAAGTCTTCTGTCTTCTAGGGACGGTTCACCAACTTCACAATAAATACTTTCGATTGGTGTTGTGCGAAAAGCTCCAGATATTATACGTAAAGATAGGTTGTGAAGACTGTCAAGTTTTTTTAGCAGTGTCTTAGTGGTTGTAGAATACACGGTAGATCCATAATCTAATTTTGATCTGATTAATGTTCTGTATAACATTAAAAGTGTTTGGCGATCCGCACCCCATTCTTTATTGGCTAGAGTTTTAAGAAGATTTAATCGCTTGTGACAAGATAAGATTAAATTTGTTATATGAAGTTTCCAGCTTAGATTTTCTTCGAATGTCATGCCCAAGAATTTTATTGACGTTACACGTTTTAGGTCCTCATCACATAGTCTTAGGTTAGGGATGTTTGTGACATTTTTCTTACAGGATGAAACGAGTTTTTTCAGTGGAAAAACAGAAACCTGTTTTTTGTGACCAGAGTTCTAAGTGTTTTATAAAGGTCTGTGTGTGACCAAATATGTTTTGTATATTTTTACCTTTGCAGAAAACTACAAGATCATCCGCGTAGACGCGTGCCTTTATAGGTGATTTTAGATTTATGAGAATGTCATTCATTGCCACTATGAAGAGCGTAGGACTTATAACCGAGCCTTGAGGAATGCCATTTTCTGGATACATTATATCTGATGTTGTGTTGTTTGTCCTAACTCTGAAAGCTCTATTTTAAAGGAAGTTTTTAATAAAGAAAAAACAGTGACCTTGGATGTTCCAACGATGTAATTTTTTTATTATATAATCGTGCCAGGCTGCATCGAAAGCTCTTGATATGTCAAAGAAAACCGCTAGACATTTATTCCTTAGTGCGAATGCTTCAGAAATGTCACTTTCCAAATCTATGATATTATCTATAGTTGACCTTTGCTCTCTAAAACCACTTTGTTCTGGAATAATTAAATCTTGTTTCTCCAGGTGCCATCTTAGTCTATTATTAATAATTTTTCTAGTAACTTACACATGGCACATGTTAAAGATATCGGTCGGTATGACTCGGAACTTGTTTTAATACTATTAGGTATTTGTATAGGTATAACTGTGGATTCACGCCATTTTTCAGGAAATTTGTGATGTAGCCAAATAATATTAAACAGATTTAGAAGTTGTTTGTGAGCGCTATCTGAAAGGTGTTTGATAAAAATACTAGGAATATCGTCTGGGCCAGCGCTAGTTTCTTTGAGATTTGATAATGTTTCTGTATACTCTAATTCAGAAATGGGTAAATTTAACGGTTCATCTGTATTAGGTGTAACGCTAATTTTCTTATTTTCTTCTTGCTGTTTGTATTTAATGAAATATTTTTTATAATTAATATTACTGGATCGGTTTTTGTATGTGTTAGCAAGAATTTTGGCAATCTCAGTATTACTAGTAACTGCCTTTCCATTTACTTCGAGGCTTTTAATATTCTGGTTACTATTTAATCCGGATATTCTTCGGACTTTGTTCCATACTTCAGTCATGGGAGTGTTTGCATTTAACGTTGATACATATTGAGTCCATGACTGGCGTTTGGCATTTCTAGTTGTCTTTTTGGCTATAGCACGTTGTTTTCTGTATTCAATTTTATTCTCAACAGTTTTGTAGCGCTTGTATTGGTTAAAAGCTCTTTTGCTAGATTCAACTGCTGCTTTGCATTCGTGATTCCACCATGGGACAGCATTGCGTTGTTTTATGCATGTAGTCTTTCCTATTGCTTTTTCTGCTGCGTTTGTGATAATGATAACAAGGTTCTTCAGTGTCTCATCTATATTTGAGGTAATTTTAAGTGTGGTTATACTGCTTTCGATTAAATTTGAAAAATGATTCCAGTTAGGGTTTTTTAAATTCCATTTTGGAGTAAATGTCTGTCCACATTGGTTCTTGTTATTATGAATAAAAAGTGGATAGTGATCACTGTTGTATAGGAAGTCCAGACTATCCCAGGTGAGCTGTGGGGTCAGACCTGGTTCGCATATCGTAAGGTCTAGACATAAAGATTCACCGTTCTGTATATTAAATCTAGTGGGTCTGCCATCGTTTAAGACTGAAAGGTTGGACTGTTCAAATATCTCTTCTAGTAGTCTTCCCCTAGCGTTTATAGTAATAAGTCACTTTAATCACCCAAAATAAGTCTGGGTTGGGGTATTTGTTGTAACAGCTCCGTTAATACTTCTGAGTCGACTTGCGTTGATGAAGGTATGTATAAGTTACAAACGTAGATATTTGGACTTGAGTTAAGTTTAATGCAGATTGCTTCTAGATTAGTTTAGAGAGAAATTACAGTGGATTCTATTGACTTTTTTATAAAGATAGCTACTCCGCCGCTGGCTTTTTCTTGGCTAGTTCGATTTTTGCAGTAACTTTTAAATTGTTTTAAAGCTTGTATTTTTTCATTTTTGAAATTAGTTTCCTGAAGACAAATTATATCTGGATTGTATCTAGCCAGAATTATTTGAAGCATCGGAAGGTTATTGTAAAAACCGTTGATTTTCCATTGCAAAATTGAAGAGAAGCCCGTGTATAATAAATAAAAATTTAAACTTGGGATTGTTACAGAAGCTAATGTCTCGATTCCTGAGATAACTCACTTTCAGTCTCTGATGTCTCACTATCCGAGTAGGTCATCTGTAAATGTATGAGTAGTTTCTTTCTTATTTTTGTACATCTAGATTTAATGGATCTTTGTTTGAAATAAGGGTATATTGCTGTTAGCATTTTCACTAAAGCTTCTAAATCATTAGTGTAGTTTTTTATGACGCTGACTGTATCCTGTGCACCATAAACATTTTCGAATAGATCGGATATTTGATTAAAATCAAGAATAAATGGAGGGTTTTGCTCTGAGATGAATGCCTTGGCCGGCTCCATGAGTATGTGAGTTGGCGTCTTTTCCTTACTTTTCTTTGGTTTTTTGGATGGAGCATCATTTGGTTTAACAAACGGGTCTAGACTTGGGTTTTCTGAATCAGCGTCTTGCGCTGGAGGAGGTGTGACTATTTCTTTCAATTGAGCTATTTTGTGTAGGCTGGGTTGTATCTATATTGATAATTGGTTGTGCGGTTTGAGTTTTTGGGGGGTTAGTTGGAAGTATTTGATTAGGTATGGATTGCGAAGATGTCTGGGAGTGAAGGTTTTGGTTATCATTTTCAGAAACTGATTCTTGGGTTATTTTACAATTTGCTGCGATATGGCCTTGCCTTTTACATGAAAAACATACCAAGGAATCTTGTGACAAAAAAATCCTATAGTTCGTGTTATCATAATTAATTAATATGGATTCGGGTATTGAATCAAGTGATGGTGAAATAAAAATTTGTCGTCTAAAACTATAAACGTGGCTGAATTCCGGCAAACCGGCACTTATTTTGATAAATGACATGGGAGACATGGTTTTAAGGCCCAATTTTTCAATTTCTTGAGTTAGGAAAGCATGCGAAATGGTGGGACAAACGTTTGACAGAATTAGTCTTTCTGCTGGAGTGACTAGTTTGCGTGCTTGGACTTGTTGGTTATTAATTTCTATAAAACCTCCATGATTATTCATAAAATGTTCAACAATGTTTTTGTTTGCTAGGTACATACACACTCTGTTGTTAGAAAGCCGTGAGGAAAATAGAATATTTTTGGGCTCGATCAACATTCCTAATGGAATCAGGTAATCTTGAAGTTTTAGGTTTTCCATGGCTGGGAATACAATAGCTTGATCTTTGGTAGGGAATTGTTGTTCAATCACAGCAGAAGAATAAGTTTTAGTATTACTTTCCTTTTGGGAGCTTCTGTAGTCAGAAGTCCTGTCAGTTGGATTTAGCATCTTTTCAAAATTTAAAATTAATCTAGATCTGAAATACGGACCTGTTTTAGGACAGGCAATTTTATTATGTCGTTATAGATAACGAATAAACTTGTTTAGAGTTTTTATATCAAGCCGACTTATTATAAATAAATACAGTAAATTCCTGTGAAATGACTCTGTTTTATATAATTTTAGAGAGTACTTATAGGATGGATGAGAACGCACTCTTATGCACTTATATTGATAAAATAAAAAAATTTTTAATCAATAACTACTATCTGAATAACTGTTTTTGTTTGGAGCTGACAAATTCGCACTAATTACTATACCTGTCAGGACCGAACTGACTAGCATACTAATTGTTATAGAAAATATGCAAATACATATTTTTATTCTAACTAGTCTCCATGGAAGTATTTAATTTACGTCTGAACATATTGAACGATCTACTTATTTTCGTTTGAAGGACGACCTCGTTTTGGTGGTTCTCTATGCTGTATCAAACATTTATCTTTCATTCTATTTCCTATTCAACAATTATAAGTTGTTTTGTACTAACACAGTGAGATGCAATAATCACTGGTTTATTATCAAACCATTTTGTAATGACCACACTGACTTTACTTGTAACTGTATTACAAGTACCTTTTCCCCTTTCTTAAAGTCTGTTAGTTGTCAGTGAAGGTTTTGCAAATCTGTTGGCTCCTATAAACCCAACAATACATTTTTTTTAAATTAAGGAACTAAAACAGATTATATTATGTACTAAAATAATTATTGAAGTATAGTCCATGGATTTCTTTTCTGTGATTCTCTTAGATAGCTGCATTACAATTGCAGCTCCAGCATCTTAGTAGTTGCTCCTTGAAGTCATATACTAAACCTCTTTATCCAGCAAAAAAATATTTTTATTCATGTTACAATTTGTGTGTTGAAGTACTTTTGTCCTTTTTAAAAGACGTCGATGTTTACAATAATATATAATGTTTAAAAGAGCGCTCAGTGCATACTTAGATAAAAAAGCATAAAAAATTAAGCTTCCAGTTATACCTTTAAATCAATTACAAATTTGCCGTGTTTGTAGGTTAGACAGTTCGCATGAAACTAAACTAACTAACTTTATGTCAAATAACAAAATAAATATATTTCGCTTTTTTCTCTGAAAGCGTCTGTTATGCACTTATTACATTATTACATATATTTAAGTAACTATTATAAAGGTCGTTTGCATTTTAGCAGATCTGATATACAAAGGACTTGTAACAAAATCCTATCAATCTTTTATTTGGCCGTGGTATATTCAGAGCTGTTATTCCAATGCGCCATCGATCCTTCTTATCGCAACAGTAACTGGAGCTGCCTCTTTGTTTAAAATTTATATATAGGGCCTTTTTTAAACCTGACTTTAATAGGGTCACTGCTATTAAGGACAAAGAAATTATACTTAAACATAATCACCACTCTCGTTTCTATCATATTTTTATTTATAGACTCAAAAGAGTCGATAATGTCTGAATTCTCTTTTGGTCCATCTCTTTTTCCTTTTGCCTCCGAGTGTATTTTATTTCTAAAGTTAAAAACTTTAAAGTATTTATGATTTTTAACGTAACAGCTGTTCACGTGATTTTTTTAAATTACCGTATTATTACACTCTAGTAAGAGCCTAAGAAAGTATCTATTGAATTCTGGCAGGCAGCGTTGGGGGAAATCTTTTTAAGACATCTAACGTCACGTAGCAACACACTCTAGCATTTTCTGCTAAATTCGACCCCTACTGCTGCTCTATTTTAGATCCCTTGTTTAATTTCCTTTTTCTTGTCTTATCATTATGTTTATTATGTTTCTTTTATCTAGTCTGAAACTTATTGGCCTCTCGAATTGTCTCTCTAATTTTTTTCTGAAAATTCACACTTTACACAGGCATGCTTAAAAGACTTGCATTAACTAAAGCCGGGCTTTGGTATTTCTACCACTAAACAGTTAACATTGATTGTGGTTTTGTTATTATCAAATTATCATTCCAAACAAGACATTTTTATTCATTTAAATATTTTGTAGTAATATGTAAATTCGCTTTTGCGTTATCCTCTGCGGTTTTTATATCGTAGCCGATGCCTTTATCAATTCTAGGTGTTTCTACTAACCGTCTTTTAGATCAATAAGACTCTTTATTTAAAAATAATCGAAAGTAATCATTTGTTTCGTACATCTAACAAAGCGATAATACATACAATCCGTATGGTTTTATTTTACTCAAATACAAACAACATAGATTATTTTTTATCATTCATTTATAACGTATTATGCAGGGTGTTTGGACAGTTTTTCACATACCTGTGAACGATACCTATTAGTTTATACATATAATAGTACAGTTGTTGTCCAGCGCGGGCCAACGCAGCGTGGGCTTATGACCTTATAAGGAGCGTGTTAACGTCACAGTGGGCTTGAGCATCCTGACGTCAGAGTGGGAGTAGGAGGGGTGGCTAAACCGAATCCTATTCTACTCTAAGTAGCCCACTAGCTTTAAGTATGTGTTAGTATGAATTCAGGACGAAACAGAACTGCTCATTGATCTTTCTAATCAGATTGCAGTATAAAGGACACTTCTTAATATATGTTTTATTAATAAAAATCTAAGACTGTTGGTAATTAAACTTACAGTTTTCAATTGGGAAATTAGATATTAAACATCTGGTTAAAATGACTCAACAGAACAAAGGTACATCACACGGAATTTAGAACCTCAAGTGAAAATATGACGAGCAGCTGTGGGTTAAAATTTTGTATTTATGGATGATAACGCATGCCTATATAGGACTCAAGCAGTTAATTTCTCTTTTAAGGCAAAAAGTATTAGCTGTTTGGAGTGACCTGCGAGGTCTGCAGACATGAATTCGATTGAACATGCATGGACTGTGATCTTCAAGCATGGTCAAAGAAATCTCCCTAGAATCCATTATAAACTTACAATTGTCTGTAGAGAAAAATAAGAGAATCTGTCACAGGAAATGATTAATCGATGTGTTAGCATTATTAGAGCTCAATCCAGGATTGCATCGATGCCTTGGTGGAAGTACACTATATTAAAATTATTACATGCATTTAAAATTAAAATAATTTTTTAACTTTATTATTTTGTATTTATTAAAAGAAGTGTATATATTATATGTATATATACTATTGATGTATTATATCCTATTATATGTAATAAATAATAACTATTGTTATGTATAAATATAATTTAACTTAACTTTTGTCGTTTTTCTAACTTTACCTTGATTTCAGTAAGCAAACACCCATCAAAAATGAAGTGCCTGGAAAGTAATACATTAATGATAAAACCAATGAATATGTTTAACATGTATGCAACCGCATATTTAGAGCATTTTTTATGCATAAAAATTTTAACTTTACTTATGATATATTGTATATAAATATTATTCCAATGATATTGTATGTGTTCTAATAGAATTTCTAGTAGGGGAGGGTAGCTCACAATGAGACAAAAAACACATTTTTATTTCTGACATTAAAATTTTTTAATTTGTCTACAAACTGAGTTAACCAGGAATCAATATAATTATTTCTCCAATATAATCAGAAACAAATATTCCCTTATGAGTGAAGAAACAAAATCTATGATTATTTTTCTAACCGTCTACAGCTGTCTCATTTTGTAAGATTGGTGGTACACAATAAGTGGTATTATTTTATTCAGTTGTTAGAGGAAATACATAGCGTGTAGTTTTTAGTATTAAACATAGCAATTTTACAGATACGATAGAAAAACTGAAATGAAAAAAAATTTTAATGGATCTAAATAGTGTCAAACTTTACATTAAATTTGAAATAAGATGCAAGGCGCTTGTTTTTCTGATCTACATTTTTTGGTTTTGGTAGAATTGATACGTCTGACCTTACTACTGTAGCTATGTCTTCAACTAAAGGAGAAATAAAGCAGCCTTGAAGCTTACCACTTTTTCTTCAAAATAACACTTTAAATTCATTATCGTCTAACGTCTTGAGAACTTTAGCAATATAAAATATATTGTTTTCAAATTTCACTGATACAAAACTATCAATGGAAATTTCTGTACTATCATCAATGCCATTATCGTCTTCCAAGTGTAAATTTTCACATTCATCGTCAGAAGAACCATCGTAATTGATTAGTTCTTCACTCTCCTCGATAAAGTGCTAATACTTCGTTTATTTTTTTCTACTTTAGTGCTAGGCTGCTTACCTCGTTTATGCTCACATTTAATACGTTTATTATTCTGAGAAGTCATTTCTTTGGTTGTTGCTTGCAGTTTTAACTGATCCCAACTTTAATTTTAACTAACACTCCTGAACAAGTCAGGTGTGTTAATTAAAATTACACCCTTTTTAGTTTTCCTTGCCTTCACACTTTTTCTCTTTTCTGCTTTTGGCGATCCTTTAAACTCATGAGGGGAGATAAAAGAACTTGAATTCACAGATGATACTATTGACTTAGAGTTTTAAACGTTATCGGTTTTTTAGGTGTCCTTTGTAGATACTTCTTGATTTTCAGGTGTCTTCGATGAGAATGATATAACTTGATTGGAAAGCACCCTATATATTTCTGTCGACTCTGATTGTGGATTTGGCTGTTGTTTTATTTGGTATATCAGTCACAGAACTGCCAGTGAACTCAGCTTTAGAAAAATGTCTCTATTAAGGGAAAAAATTCCCGTTTTATTAAAACCTGACAGAATACTAGTAGGTAATAATACTAGTAGGTTTACCAGGATGGTTCAGCAACCATGAGTCTATATCGACTCGCTTATTATATATATATATATATATATATATATATATTATATATATATATATTTATATATATATATATATATATATATATATTATATATATATATATATATATATAAGTTTGTTACTACGATGTCAAGACAGAGTCAGTATGATTACACCATTATCTTTTGCCAGTTTAACAACTTTATAAGTTAGTTGTTTTTCACGATTGTCGTAGATCAGTATGAAAAGGTTTTCAATTAAAACTGATGCTAAACTTCATGAAATGTTATATAACGTCGACAAACAGTTCGCTATTCATCCAAATGCTTAGATTTGCCAAACCCAGTGTGCCAAGTAGAGCTCCTTGTGTCATATGCTCCTTATAATATTTCCTTGGAAAATCATAACAGGAGGCAGAGACATACTATTTGTACATACAATTACATATGTAGTAATAAGAATATACCTTTTAACGCTAGAACAACTATTTAGCTGTTTTACACCTTTCTTCGCTACGAATTTCTTAGGTTTCGGCACTGTTGTTGTACTAGTCTCATTAAGGTTATATAACCTGATATTAGACACAGCTGATGGATATCTAGAACAAACGTCTTATAAATTGTCGATTAACTTGTTGACATTCTATAGATCAAATGGTATTATTCTTGATAAACTGCAAACCTCTGGTTGACATATACTGAGGCTCACAGGCCTAAAAAAAATGGAACCGTTGGAGTCTAGCTATTTTATCTTTGGTCCAATTCGCTGGAACTGGAATATTGTTTTTAATTGCCATATCATATGCTATCTTTCGTGCGTAAGTGGTTGTTAATCCGTAGCTCATTTTGCTACAAGTTTTAGTATAGTCACAAAGAAATTTCCTGTTTTTCTGAAAACACACGTCATACAGCATAATTGGGTTTCATGAGATCATCATCTGGATCGTGCGTTTTTTTTGCAACATATCTTTGTAATGTCTGAAATTTTACTCCGTGTTCAACTGCAGCACATCTTAATGATTTTCCATCCAAAGCATTTTGTACGGTACTTGCCATGTCATCGGAGCTGAATGCCGTTTGACTACTTGGTTTTTCTTTGTACATCATGTCTGTAACAAAGAAAATAAACTTTCATTCTACTTATACAACATATCATTATAGCATAAACACTACGTAAAATTTTAGTAGTACACAATGGGACAGTCTCATTATGTACTATCACCCGGTGTCTCATTGTGTACCAAATAGCATTGTTGTACACAAATACAAATAATCATATGTAATTTTTAGCTTTGAGACGAGAATATTTTGAGGTTAGACTAAATTAACTATCGTATTTCATGCAAATTGATACAAATCAACAATTAGTTCTAATAATAAGTCAACGAAAAAAATTCGAAAGTTACAATATTTCGGTCATGTAATGAGACATTCAGAGAGGTAAGATCACCGGAAGGAGAGGCCCAGGCCGAAGAAGAACATCCTGGCTCCGAAATCTCCGAGAATGGTATCAAGAAACTACCACTAATTTATTTAGAGCCTCCGTAAATAACGTCATTATTGCCAATATGATCGCCAACGATCGATAATCGGACAGAGTACTGAAAGAAGAAGAATAAGTCAACAAAACTATATAAAAAGTACCTTTTTACCTTAAGTAAACAGCTTATCACTGTAACTTTTACGAGGTCACGAATGAAATGCTGATATTTTGACTGGCGCGGTAAAATGGCATTTCTGAAATAATGTTGTTGAAACTTGGCGGTAAATTAAAAAAAAATTAGAATGTCTTATTGTGTACCACGTCTCATTGTGTACTACTCTCCCCTACTCTTAATTACTTTAATAATTTTACTGTATATTTGATTTTATTATTTTAAATATTTCATAAAATAAGCAACGTTCTTAATAAGATAAAATACCGTGTAGTCATATATATCAAATAATACGAGTATAATATTTTTTCTTTATGTAAAATAGAAATTCTTACAACGAACAGTTAACAAGTGTGCTTTTGTCTGTGATTCCCAATTGCCCAATCGTAAAAGTCCAGCATTCCCCTTTAATCACGTTTTCCAATAACAATCTATTTTCTCTTCTTTCAGACGCTCCTCGATGCAAAAAAGGGTATGAGATAATGCGAGTTGGCGCCCTTCCCTTTGAGACACTAGTGGTCCAATGTCACGTAGACGCTATTCCAGACGTTGCCCGTTTTTCCTGGACGTATAACACCAGCAGGGGCGTTCTGCCCATCCAGGGGGGTAAAATGGAAAACGAGGGCAATGTGTCGATATTACGCTTCACACCTGGATCTGACGATGTCGAATCTCTGGCGTGCTGGGCCACTAACAGCGTGGGGAGACAGGAGAAGCCATGCCTTTTCTTTATCGTGCCTGCGGGTAAGCCGAAAATTTATATTCAACCGTTCTATTGGGTTGGTATAATAACGTATTTTTAACTGCTACATATCTTAATGTTCTTTATAATAACAAATTCAATATTAAAATGATGAAATTTTATTATAACTCACAAAAAACATTTTCAGTCACTTGTTAGGAGTTTTATTTAAAAAATAAATACTAATAAATATTGTTTTCCAGCATATCCTATTATTTTGTATAAACTTGTATAAATGTAGAGTAAAGTTAGAGACCAGGGCGGATCTGTTTTGAGGTGGATGGGAGAGGTGACATTCTGATTTTGTAGAAAAAGTTGTGATAACTTCAGTAATAATAATGACCTTATCCTTCCTCTCAAGTAGTGTAACAAAAACTGTGTGGACTGCGAGGTTTAGGATGTCAATGTAAGAAAACTGTGTATGTGTAATGTAACACAAGTATTTGGGGTAATGTAAAAGATAACATATAATTTAAAGCTGGCTAGCAGAAGGTACCGGAGAGTTACTACTTGGCACTCAAAAGAATATTCGTCCAATTTGCATGCCCTACAGAGACTGTAAAATAAGAAAATGAATGACAAGGTAATAAACAATCTAAAGGTATATAACTAAGGTAAATAAAAGTGATTGCAGAAGTTGCTCCAAAATGTGAGTGGGCGCCAGGAAAGTATTAACATAAACTTTTCAAGGTATCTTGTGAAGCTGTTTGCTGAAATTAAAAAGGATACAGGTATTAATTAAAATATTTAGTTTTCACCAAAAATTTAATCCCTAACCAATATATACAATCTTAATTTACCCTAAAATACCCACCACCAATTATGTACAGTTAATCTAGTTAATTATATACAAAAAATAAATTTCCTGGTTATACACAACTGATCCTTGCTGATCTAAATTTACAAATAATAAGATATAGAAAAAATTTTAACCTAAAAAGGTAATTTACTTGCCTCAGAGATGAAACTCTGTACTTCGGCTTTCAACTAAATGTAATCATAAAGCAATGAGGACAATATCTTGAAGGGATAAATGTTTAAAGGTTAAAATATGTAATAATAATAAAATCTTAATAAATAACTCTCTGATTAAATGTGTACACATAAAACCGTACAACTGAGTTAAAAGGGAGGATTTAAAACCTCGACCTGTAGTTGACAATTTTAATGATTATGATATTTATAATTATTAAAAAACAATGACTGGTATTTATTATTAAGTGAAATAGTATGATTTAAAATTGAAAAAAAAATGTTATAAAAAATTATTAACAATTAATGAATAAAACAATATAAAAATGAAAAATGTTCCACACTCCAAATAAGGGAGGTCTTTCTGGCTGGTTCCCTGAAGTGGTCCGAGGGTAGTCTTAGAGAGATCTGGACCTCTGATGGAACAGCTAAGAGTGACGGGCAGATGTGCAAATTCAACGTAATTCTTTTTTCCTTTTAATAAATAAAAAAAAAAAATAAACGAAAAAAATCCTCGACTCTGGATTTAACTTCTTAGGTAGGCTAAAAAGAACAATTGTGTTACAGTTCCTCCTTACGCTTAATAAAAAAGAAGGGAAAACACAAGGTTTATTAATAAATGAAACGACTTGAAAAATATTACAAAAAAGTTGCTGGGAAGCTTGTATGAAAGAAAAAGTTGTAATGATTTTGTAGA
>CAKJVB030000281.1:1144-16132 GCA_918026665.1 Diabrotica balteata | reverse complement strand
CAACTTCCGTGTGATGGTATTATATTTTTTTACTTTCAGAAATAATTTCACATTTTTATATTGTAAGAAACAAATTTCTTATGTTTAGTGAACATAATAATTCTCTGCTGATATCAAGTAACACAAATAAATTTCACATTTATTTTCATTTACATACTGTATTTAATATTAAATTAAATTTCAGATTAAAGTTGATTTTGAAACTGTAGGAAAATACGATCAGAGCAATGAGCTGGTTCTACCTTCTGAAAAAAGAAAAAACAAAAATTAAAAAGAAACAAGCTGAAGTTACTTCAAGAAATTAACTTTCTAAGAAAACAAAGGAAACATCTTCAAAATATTGTAGACAAAAAGAAGAAGAAAGAGAGTGGTAAGTATTACATGTATTATGTTACTTTGTTGTCAACCTGAAAAATTGAATGTAGTCAATATTTGATTTATAAGCCATAGTTCATGAGTTCTAACACTGGTTGTTTTTCCTGGAAATTGTTGGATATAAAACGTGGTACTTTAGTCTAATCCTGCCGTAATCACTGCGTTGAAGTTTATAAAATGTTAATGTGGAATTTTTATGTTGCTGGAAAAAAAGTTGTTGTCTGCAGTTTAGAAGATGTATATTTACTTCCTTTTTGGTTTTGCTGTATTTTTCTCATTTTCCACTTAATTTCCTATTTCTATTTTGCTTTCTTATATATTGAATTATTCTTAAGCTTCCTTTTTTAACCCGGAAGACATGACAGAAGTCAAGAGTAACCAACTGACAGATATACTTTGTCAACTGAAGTGGGTGTGTAGAAATTCATATGTTTCTATCTCACAGAACATAATGAGGTCTGAATACAGGGAATTAGAATATTAAGTGGAAATTAAAATTAGAATTCAGATTATGACAGAATATTTAGTAAATAGAAAGTTGACCGAAAAAGTTGAGCGCAAACTATTTTTAGAGTAAAAATAGTTAAATAAAAGACAAAGTTAATAAATCAATACAGTAATCAAGACAAGTTATAAACAGCTATCAAATCTCTGAGAAACAACAAGTCACCGTGAATCGATAAACATTGCTGCTGAAATACTTACAGCTGATCCGCATCTAACTGCTGAACTTTTGCTCCCCATAATCGAGAGGTGTGGGAAACAAACCACATTCCAGCGGGCTGGAAAAAAGGTAACATTATCAAGCTTCCAAAAAAAGGCAACCTCACACTGTGCAAAAATTGAGTGTGAATAACCTTGCTTACTGTCATAAATAACAATTTTTCACGGACCATCATACTAAAAAGATTAACAAACAAGGTTGAGTTTCGAAGTAATCAAGCAGGCTTTACGACCAGAATCCTCCTGCATAGACCACATTAATACTGATGAGGCTAATAATGGAACAATCGGTTAAATGGAACACACCCCTATACATGGTTTTTTGTTTGATTTCGGAACGTGCCTTTGACAGCTTGTCTCATGCTGCTGTATAGGAATATTTTCAAAGCTAAGAAACATCCCGCAAAAATAATTTCTATTATAGTCATTATATGCTGATGCGAAATGCAGCGTGACACACAATGGGATCAACAGTGACGAATTCGACGTACTTACTGGAGTTAGACAGGGATGCGTGCTTTCTCCGTTTCTTTTTTAACATAGCTATAGACTATGTTCTCTCCAAACTAGACTCCGACACAAGAGGGATACAATGGACGTTAACCACAAGCCTAAGCGATCTAGAATACGCGGACGATATCTGCCTATTAGGTCAGAGGTTCCAAGATCTAGCTTACCAATATGGAAACATCCACTGAAGCCAATAAAATAAGGTTTGAAAATCAATATTAGTAAAACCAAGTCCATGAGAATAAATGCAAGGAACAACACGCTATTTACTATCGACAATATGCAGATTGAAAATGTGGAAAACTTTAACATATCTTGGAAGTATCATAACAGAAAACGGAGGTACAGAAGACGATATTCGTATGAGGATACGAAAAGACCAACAAGCTTTCAGCACGCTCAACCGTGTTTGGAGATCTGACGGGTATACTACAAGGACAAAGATCCGAATAGTCCGATAAATGTCATGTCTGTTTTACTCTACGGATGTGAAACCTGGAAAGTGACAAACACCCTCACAGACAAACTGCAGGTCATTTGTTAACAAATGTCTACGAAGAATTGTCCGTATATTCTGGTATAACACCATCAGAAACGAAGATCTGCTACACCTGACCGAACAAAAGAGGGTACAAAATGAAATTAAGTCCAGAAAGTGGGGTTGGATTGGTCACATACTCCGAAAAAATAGTTCCAGTATCGCAAAGACTGGCCTAGAGTGGAATCCCCAAGGGAAAAGAAAAAGAGGTCGCCCAGTACAAACTTGGAGAAGATCCATCATGGACGAGATAAGAGGCCAAGGAAAGTCTTGAAATGAGGTGAAGGCCTTAGCGCAAAAACCGATGGCGCATTTTCATTGAAGCTCTATGCTCCACTTAGGAGTTCAAGAACCTTATATATGATATATATATATAAATATATATATTATATATATATTATATATATATATACTATATAATAAATCAATAAAATTGAAAGAAAATAATTATTATTGAAAGAAAAATAACAAACATAGTGACTTATAAACTTACATCTTGTATTCGTCCTTATATTTATTTCTGCTCTTTTTTGTCCATGAGCTTTAGTATTTCTTCTGTAGATCCACACCCTGTTATATTCATTTTACTGTTTTTACTTATTTATTTAGGAACCTAGAAATCGCGACATTAATTGATTGTGTTAATTGGTGTTTTACATTTATATAGAAGCCCCATAAATGGTTCTCTTTAATTGTGGTAAATATTTAGATTACCTTTTAATATGTGTGTTCACTCTACTGTGATATTTTTATATTCAGTTTGTCTTATATACCATACATACAAGATATTTTCTTCGATACAATTAGATTTACCTTAAAACTTATAGCATTTTTTCTGCGTCATCATAAGGCCCAGAATAAGACTTAAAGTTCACTATAATTTTCTGAAAGCTTTATTGTTTACAATTTTAAAAATTAGACTTTAGTATCATCAATGTATTTATTTTAGAGAGCCACACCTGTTAGATTCGCTTCAAAAATTTCAAGTATCTGCTGAAGGAATTGTCTAAATTAACTTCATTAGCTTCAGTGCAAACTAAAGGCCTTAAATAGATACTTCCAAGAAGAAATAAATTCTGAGAAAGTAAAATCAGAAAACCGAAATCAGAATTTAAAACAGACAGATATAGACTTAGCCCCTAGTAAAAAACGAAGAAAACTTGTTAGAAAGTAATGAAACAAAAGACTACTGATGATCCTAAATATTGTTGGGTTTGATGAGAGTAGCAGTTCAGATAGTAGTGATGTAGAATCTTTTGAAGAATCATTTGAAGTTAATAATAAAGAAAGTACTCAACGAAAATGGGATAGACGCTGTAGAAATTAGTCCTGGCCCTGTCAAAAAGGAAGTGATAAATATCGAAAACAAACTAAAGTTAACAAGTATAAAAAATGAGGATTCTAAAGTGGATTCTGCTTCACCGAAAACGGCAGTTTATGTAGATGTGATAAGAAGTGAGCAGATCCAAGCTGCCAGACTAAAAATTACCCATATTAGCGGGAAGAGCAACATGATTATGGAAGTCATCTATGAGAACTCTATTATTATCATTAGCTGGAGAAGAACTGGAAGTGGAAAGACTACACAAGTAAGTATTTTTTGTGATTATTGTATGTAAGAAGATGTTTTAATAATGTAGAGATTGTGTACAATAGAGAGAGCACTTTCATCCATATTGAAATTTGCAGTTGTCTAAATTTTGGTTTGGACAAATTCGCTTGGTAGATTTCGAAAATTTTTGAAATTTGTGGTTTATTAAACTCTTATAGCAGTCTGTTTTGCTTTAAAACCCTTTCGAGTCTAATGGGATGTATGTATCCTAGTCATGAAATCATCAAGTCTGTTGGACACTAAATGTCCAATAATCAATTGTAACCGACTTTTTAAGAGCTTAATAACAATTAAAAAAAAAAATAATAATAATTTGTGTAAGCTTCAACATTCTAAACCGTTTTTTTACGCTGTATTTTCCCATGATATTAATCTGTGGAATGTGTTTATGTAGTTGTCTTGATGATTACCATCATGGACAAGTTGTGCGCTGTTACTGTTGTGGCGAATAAGTTTTTGTGGAGTACTAATAAAAAAGGTAAAATATATTCAATAAAACTAGTATCATTGTTTTATGGGTGAAATATGTAACAACAGGCATTTTTGGTGGGTTATATTTGTCCCAATAGTCTTGTTTTGTTCTAGGTAAGTAGAAGTAGAAAGTAGAAAAGTCGAGAACTAGTGGCTTTGATGTTGAAGACTACAATCCATCAGTATGCGAACGAGAGCGTCACGAAATAGATTCAGGTTCTGAGGGCTATAAGATGGATGAAGACCATCAGATGCGAACGAGAGCGTCACGAAATTGACACAGGTTTCTGAGGGCTATAAGATGGATGAAGAGCATCAGATGATAAGTGATGAAAGTGAAGAAGAAAGCAGTAGTGACGAAAATGACAAAGAAGGTGAAGTACATACCAACCAGGTATTTGGTTTCATCAGAAAAAAAGTCGATTGTACTCTTCCTCATGCCATAACCGAAATATAATTATTTCTTAACGGCATCAGAAAAAAAGAATTCCTACCGATGAACATGAAATTATGATTATATTGGGTGTCACACTAATCATTGCATACAATTAAGTTCCATCTTTCAATGATTATTGGTCCAAAATGATTCTTTAGTAAAATTTAGCAATAAAAAAGACGATTTCTCGAGACCGCTATAAACTGATCCTTGACAAAATGTATTCGTGATATTGTAAAAGCCTCACAACGAGAGAAAATCACTATTACATCGAGGATATCGCTAATTGTCGAAAACTAACATTCTTAAATATCGAACAGAGGCGGCTTTTTCAAAGCATTGATGAGTCAATTGGTGAAATTTAAAAAAGGTCTTCCCTAAAACAGTTCCCACACATAAAACATCATCAAACAGAGAATAAAGATATGGGTACCAAGCTACTCTACAAAAAGGATATGTATACGATTTTATTATTTACGACGGAAAGGAAAAAGGAAATGATACTAGTTTTACTATTGGGGAGAACAAGTAGTGACCAAATTAGTTAGTACTTAAGGGGAACTGATGTATTATTGTGTTTTGACAGATTTTTCTCATCAAATAGACTACTTGATATTCTATCTTACAGCGATTGGAACAATAATTGCAACAAGAGTTAATTTGTTGGGAAGTTGAATCGTGGTGACTCAGATCTTCAGAGTAAATAACCACGGCACTATAAATTTGCCAATGGCAGATACTAAAGAGTTAGTTAGCAGTAAGCAATTGCTTTGGAGATAAGAAAAGAAAGAAGAAGTGAAACGAAAAATGCAGAATGGCTCTAAAATGAATGTGCGATATTCTGAACTTTTCGACATTCCAATAAGAAAAATGGGCGGCGTGGACCTAACAGATCATATTTTGGACTTGCATGACTTTGATCAGAAGTCTACCAAATGGTGGAAGAAAGAATTTTTTTCGCTTTTTGATGATGGCTGTTAGAAATTCTCATTGTGCTACACAATGATCTAAAAAGGAAAGAAAAAACACCATTTTTCTTTTTTCTAATTAGTGGTAGCTGAGGGACTTATTTCATTGGGAGAAAAGCCAAGTTGCTGTTAAAAGAAAACCTAGGAGGTCATTTATCTATCAATGTAAGATCCGTAGATGTCAACGATGTTCTTCCAGAAAAAAGAAAAGCGAACCACCACACTATGTCAGCTGCATATGTACCCTTGGTGGAAAATATGTTTCACACTTTTTCATTTACATTTCATTTACATTAGTCCCTCATAATATGTTTTAAAAAAAATCTGACTGTAACATACATATTGAACGAAATAAATTCGGAACATACGAAATATTATGTATTTCGGCTCAATTTTGGCTGTAGGTGGTTGGCCAACAAAGGTGTAAAATAATTATATTATAAAAATCCAATACTTCAGCGGGCTGCTGGATTCTGAAATCATAAAAATTGAAAGCTACACATAAATCTACGATTTTATTATGCTGTCAAACCAGTTATCGCTACTTTAGACAAGCCCTTCTTTGAGCGGTGTTGTCAACCTCACTCCTTTAGATTTTTCTCAAATAAGGTGTTATCCATAAAATATTTACAAGAAAAAAGAAAATACTACAATCCATTAAGTTTATTTTTGTTGTTAGTCTGTTTTAGTAGATTGGTTAAATACAATGAAAAATATAGGCAAATATCCTATTTATTTAAAGATACGAAGAAGATATAACTCTCAAAAAGATCCGCAAATCGGATTATTACACGGCGATTGGCAACATTGTTACGCAAACAACATTCTTGCGAGACAGATAGTTGAGAACGATATTTTATTACAATGTTTAAACCCAGGTATGGATTTATTTTTGTCCAAGTTTTATATTGGTCCACTATTTCAAATGCAGTTCAAACAGACATCATATTATATTAATTGTAATGATCCATTTTAAATTCGTTCAATCTGTATATGTCCCGGATCAAAATGGCAGACCTAAAGGATAAATTAATCTCAATCACTTTAATGTTTGCATAATTATATGTTTTAAACAAAAAAGTTATTTTCTTACCGATCCTGAAAAAAAAAAATCCGACTGGAAAGGGATAAGTACGTTCAGGTTTTTTCTCCTCAAGTTAATTCTCATCGCAATCTTGAGGTTTATAAACATGTTTGCTACCAATTTTCGTCTAGGTCAAATACTAACTTTCTTACAAACACACGCGAGCTCGAAAAGTTTTTAAATGTATAAAATATGTCTTTCCAATGGATATTAGTAGGATTGTCAGTGAAAAATATAAATTTGAAAGTTGACTTTCTTTATAGGTTACAAATCATTTTGGTGGTTTTAATCCTACCTATAATACTAAATAAAAAGCAATACTAAAAATATTATATTTGGTAAAAACAACAATACACATTATGACACGATGTTTGTAGCAAAATGACACAGTGTTTGATTTTACATGACAAATGTAATGTCGTTTTGATTGAATCTATATAAAACATGCACACTAATACACTACTGTTTATTTTTGATTTCTAAAAATTTTTTATAATACAGATCTATCAACAAAAAACATTAACAAACATCACATACTATCAGTTGAAAACGCAACGTTTAAATAGAGCACTAACAGCGGTTTCGTTTAGTGAATTGGCGCAAACTATACATGGCGTCCATATGATTTCGAAAGAACCAATCTTTGAACATTATAACTACAGAGAAACTACCTACTTTAAACTTATACTCTAAATTTAGATTCTCTGTGATCAAAATCTGTCAACATTTGAGCTTCATTGGGCCATTAGTTTAAAAGTTATAGTGGTTTAAGGGATGTTACTTTTGCAATTTCCAAACAATGCAAAAATTTCAATTTCGTCTGTTGTTCAAACAATTGTTCAAACTGTTCAACAAATTGTTCAAACCAAGTAATGCTGAATGCTCTGGTCGTTGTAACAGAAAACATAAAAAAATCCATAAAATGTTTTAGCCCATCGTAAATTAAGTTGCGTGAGATAGCAGAATTAGTTAAAGATATCAGAAGATATACTGTTCATTATTTTGTATGGAAATTTGTTAATGAGAACGCATGTTCAATGTGAATGCTGCATTTAATAATAATCGATTCAAATCAATAACGCTTCGACGTTTAGAATGTTATGTGCAACTGATTATGTGCAATAAACAGGAGTTTGACGTCGATATTTGGTAATGGATGAAATGTAGATTCACTATCTAGCCAAAATCAAACGGCACTGGATGCGCTTTTTTTGTCCCGTTGGAACGAATAGAACACACATTTAAGTTAAACTCCCAGGCCTCTATTTTTACAGCGGAAGCTCTTGCAATATATGAGGCCTTACTTTATTCAACAGAAAGTAGCTCGGATCATATAGTGATATTATCAGATTCTTTATCAGTTTTGACCTCTATTGGGAAACCGGGATTGCCAAATACTTACAGTTGCCCTTATATTTACAAAATTAAGGATATCAAACAAAAGTTAGTAACAAGGGCAAAAATGTGCTCTTTGTTTGGATAAAAGCACATATAGGTTTGGAAAATAATGAACATGTGGACCAATTAGCAAAGGAAAGTATTTTATCTGGTAGAGAAACTTCGTATAAAATCACGGCTTGCGACTTTCTGGCTTCCTTAAAATTAAGATTATACCAAAGGTGGGATAATATATGAAGGAATATTCCATTGTTAGCCCAAATAGATACACTTCTCTTCAAACAGATATTCCTAAAACACTTGGTATAAGTCTTTTAATGTACCTAGAAAATATGTTACCACGATCATTAGACTGAGATTTGGACATGCTTGTTACCCCAAACATTTATTTAAACTCAAGGTTTTAGATAATGATCGATGTGAATTTTGTACAGAAGAAGGAAAACTAGATCATATATTTTTCAGTTGCCCCAGAAATACTATAATTTCATCCAGATTAATAAATAACTTACATAAATACAATATATTAGCCCCTTGGAACCTTCAGTACTTATTATCACTAGACTCTGAGAGCAGTGTAGATTCCGTAGTTATGTTATTAAAGGATAGTAAAATAACCATGTAAATAATTATGCATTAGTTAAATAACGTAACTTTGTTTCTAACCCAATTGTCAAATTCCCCTCTTACACGTGGCTAGTGTTGTATGTCTTTTCAAAAAAAAAATGCCTTGATGGGCCCTAGGCGAGAAGAGAGGTGACCGTGTTTACCTGTTCTTTGTTTTGTATATTTATTAATATAAACTCAGACAACTATTTTTTACCATGTTGAGTCTGGCTGAATGACTAAAAGTGTATGCCAAAAAAAAAAATAAGCAAAATCTTGCCAGTTCAGTCACTGAATTGGCAGCATCAGCTGAAAACTGTCAAAGTGAATGGAGATAAAACATGAGATAGGCATGATTTATGCCTGCGTATTTTGGGATTTTATTTATATCTATTATCTCGAGAAATTAGGAAGCATCCATAAAATACATATAAATTATTCGCCGAAAGTATCCGTTTGTCAAAATAAAAAAAATTGACCACAACTATGACAGGCATCCATAAATTGCACTTTGATCTCCTCCTTTTCCCAACGTATCCTTCAGATCTGTCCCAAGCAAGTATTATGCTTTTGGAATCTTGAAATTTGAAGATTTCGGACCAAAGTTCTAACGCCAATAAAAGAGGCAGTTAAACAACTGTAGTATTAAATCAACAGAAAATGTATCTTAAAAGTACTGAGATAAATACAGTAATCAAATAGTAGATATTAGAAATATCAAAAATATTCTTTTGTAATATAATATAATGTTTTTCAGTAGAAAACTAGAGCACACATATTGGATAACATGCGTGTCTTGTTTCATAACATTTTCGCTATCCTTTAAGTTAACCTTGTAGATTCAGCAGTTTGATCAACATTCTTGGCCTAGTATCGAGTTGATGTGTATTGTTATAAAAAGGTTAACAGAAATGAACCGGGTCCCTTAATAATCTTAATGTAGTTTAGTCGGTCGGTACTTTGTAATTAAACAGATGTAATTTTAGTTACGCGTAGTAAAAGTAGTCCAAGTAAATGGCGTTACGTCTTTAATTAAGTACTATATAAATTATTAACTATAAATTGTAAATAGTGAGTTATCAATTAAGTTGTAAGAAAAAAAGCTATACATATATTCTGGCTCTCCGTACCCCAAAGACGAAATCCTGAGATAGTCGGAGAATGGCTAATAGTGCAGCATGCCTACGCAAGATTTAGTCGATCCACTGTTCAACAATACAACCAGCCAGAAACACCCGGTAATAGGTAATCTCCCGGCGAGCGACCAAGACACAATAATCGCGTTACAATAAATTATAAAAGAAATATGGAATCACGCTTCTACGTAAAACGTAGAGAATATTATCCACTCTACTATGCACTCATTCTCTGACCATCTGCAGAAATAATACTTACATTATGCCAGGTTTTTTTTCATGTTGGTAAACCGGTAATTCAGCAGACTTCTGACCTCAGACGAATTAAAAAAAAACACTTGAATTGTGGCATATTATTTAAACATTTATATACTGCCAGACAGCTTATGACTCTATAAACAGAAGAGATATAACGGGTAATTGGAGACTAGAAATACCAAATCAGTTGGTAATTTTAACAAAACCAACTGGTGAAAGAATTTAGTGCAGAGTGCGGATCTGGGGGGAATTTTCCGAACTTTTTAAAACAAAACAAAAACTCTCCCCCATGTATACTATTCAATCTAGCGCTACAGAAAGTAATAAGCGAATTACAAATAACCACAGGCACAATATTTATATATACAGAGTGGCCCAAAAGTCTTTAAACGTCATAATTATACAAAATTTGAGGTACAACTATTTTGGGATACGGAGATTTCTTATTTAATATTTGCAATTTTGCCAGATTTGCCGTTTCTCTTATATTATTAGTAACTTTGGTTTTTCAAATTCATCACCCTTAATATTCAGTCATTATTGGAATCTCCTATTCAATACGAGTTCAACCATATGTAAAACTTATGATTTTATTTAGTCTGGAAGGTCTTAAATTCATAAAACATTGCAAAATATGTATATTTTAATAAATTTAAATATTTAAATGTAGAATGCTGTGATTTTGACATTTGTTTACCATTTACATTATTAACTAAAACTGACAGTAGTTGTGTTTCGAAAAGTTCTGTAAGATAAATTGCTTCTCTAAAATGGCTCTTAACGAAAAAAACGAATTACTATTCTAATGAGAGAGGGTACGGTGACAGAAAAATATCTTATTGTGAAGTAGCCAACTTGTTCAATGATACTTTCCCAAACCGTTCTCCTATTCATGAGGCGACGGTACAGAAAACTGTGAAGCGATTTGAGGAATCTGAAGAAGTAAAATATAGATACCGATCAGATAGACCGAAAAGAGTTATGAATGACAACAAAGTTTATATATAATGCAAAGTTTTGTTGAAGATCCACATACATCATCACGCAAGGTTGCACAAGTACATAATGTAGGTCGTTCTTCAGTCTTACGTGTATTACGTAAGAATAAATTTAAACCATACAAAATTAACTTATTGCAAGAATTAAGTGAAAATGACTTCGATCGTAGATTATAGTTTACTGAGTAATGATGGATACAATTGAAAATGATGAAAATTTCGTTAACAGAAGTTTTTCCGACGAAGCAACCTTTACACTGTGTGGAAGTGTAAATCGACACAATTTAAGATACTGGAGTGACGTAAATCCACACTGGATGCGTGAAAACCGTACTCAAAGACCACAAAAATTAAATGTATGGTCAGGTATAGTAGGTACTCAGTTAATTGGGCCATTTTTATCGAAGGAAATTTAACGTCAGATAGTTACGAAATGTTACTTATAAATGAAATTGTACCTACACTGAGAAACTTGTTTGGGGCCAATTTTAATCAGATATGGTTTCAGCAAGATGGAGCTCAACTCATTTTGTGTAAATGTTCGGTGTTATTTAGATGAGATATTTCGCGGACGATGGATTGTAGACGAAGTAGAATTGAATGGCCTCCACGTTCACCTGATTTCAATCCTAAAGATTATTTTTATTGGGTATACTTGAAAAATTCAGTTTACAAAACCAGCCTTGCAGAGCTAAGGCAATGAATTATCGATGAATCTCGAATAATTTCTAGACAATCATGGAGAAATGTAGACGCATTCTACCATCGATTAGGGTACTGTCAATTCACAAATGGAGCACATTTTGAACACTTGATAAAGTAACCATTATGTTAAAAAATGTTGTAATCTATCAATTGTTACGTTTTAATGTAGTTGTAAATAGTTAGTATTAAAAAAATATTGAGACAATTAGGCGTTGCCAGACTTCTGTTTTATGTATTTAAAGACCTTCCAGACTACATAAAGTCATAAGTGTTACATATGGTTGAACTCGTATTGAATAGGAGATTCCAGCAATGACTGAAATATACAGGGTGATGAATTTGAAAAACCAAAGTTACTAATAATATAAAAGAAACGGCAAATCTGGCAACATCGCAAACATCAAATATGGAAGGTTGTATCTACAAAAAGATGTACCTCAATTTTGTACAATTATGACCAGCAATTTACATAATTATATATATATATATATATATTATATATATATATATATATATAATATATATATATATATATATATAATATATTTATATATATATTATTCGTGATTGTCCAATTTAAACAAACAACAAAGTTTATTGGGGTTGCAGTCAGAAGTTTGGCCGGGATGTTACAGAAACACTCTTTTGACTTTTGGTCTTAGCTTTCGGAATTGTTTAAATTCCTTTATCAAGACACTGTAATTATTAGAAAAATGTGTAAATATTTACAATATATCACAAGATGTCTGAGTTTGTACTTACTAGTCGTTGAGATTATTTTGTAAGAAGCTTATGACACTCAACATTAATAACAAACATATAAACTATAACTTATACAATAATGGATACAATACATTTTAAAATTTAGTTTTAAAAATAATGAAAGTTCTAAAAATTCGTTTTCTACATCTTCTTGGTGTGTTTTAAACTTACCCATAGAGAATAATAAAAAAACAAGAAAATAAAAATAGTATGATTAAAAAATTCATTAGGAGTTTCTTCATATGTTTTTAATAGAAGGTAATGTATTAAACGTGTGTTGATTGTATGCAACCTGTTTAGGATGCAGGTGTATTTATGGTTGTGTATATGTACAAGTAATGTCTTTGTGTCATTTTTGATGTTTAGTCAGTAAATAACAATAAATGTTACTCATTTGTCTATATCGGACTTCTTATTTATTACAAGACGTACTGGACTTTATTAAACACATTTCCAAGAAAAACACGTTTAGAATGGTTATTTTCCTTGCCATAATACAGGAATCCTCGAAATTAAATTTCATGTTTTAAACTTAATTGCTATGTTCTGTCAACGCGCATGCGTTAATTTTTTTGGTTTTTATGTCGCTGCGATGTGAGATCACCCTACTGTTGAAAATTACGAGATGTTTCACCAATGTACACGTTTTTGCAATTAGCACACGGTATAGAGATAAACAACATTCGATGATTCCTGTATTGTGATAAGGATCCTTTGTCTTTGTGTACAAACCTTCCATTACCGTTTTCACATTTTTAGTTGCAATTTTTAAGCCCACTAACATATTTGATAAATGTTCATTATCTTAGGGGTTAGGGACTGGAATATAGGGTAGGCAACCATACGTTATTTTAGATTGTGGTGGCTCTGATGTGTTGTGTGTCAATGTCCGATGTCAGTTGTCGGACCTCCATTATTATGAAAAATTTTGGTTCTCATAAAATTTGCCAACGGAAAAAGTAGTACCAAAAATGAGTTTATTTAAAAGCCATATGGGATAGGAGTTCTCTTGTTAGTATAGATCTCAACTTTTTCAGTCCCTTGTCTCTGAATTCAATGTTGTGAATAAGTTGATAACCTAGTTTTGAGGGCCAAAACCAAATTTGTTTTTCATCTTAGATGGATGTTGAGAATAACTCATTGTTATTGATGAAGAACTCATAATGAATTTTTAATCATACTAATTTTTATTTTTGTTTTTTTTATTCTCTATGGGTAAGTTAAAACACACCAAGACGACGAAGTAGAAAACGAATTTTTAGAACTTTTATTATTTTTAACTAAATTTTAAAATGTATTGTATCCATTTTGTATAAGTTATAGTTTATATGTTTGTTATTAATGTTGAGTGTCATAGCTTCTTATCAAATAATCTCAACGACTAGTAAGTACACTGACATCTTGTGATATATTGTAAATATTTATACATTTTTCTAATTACAGTGTCTTGATAAAGGAATTAAACAATTCCGAAAGCTAGACCAAAAGTCAAAAGAGTGTTTCTGTAACATCCCGGCCAAACTTCTGACTGCAGCCCCAATAAACTTTGTTGTTTTATATATATATATATATATATATATATATATTAGTATATATATATATATATATATATATATATATAATTTTGCGTTTTGGAGATTTATTGATATGTAGGGAATTTAATTTGGAAAGCCCGGTACGACACTTGTGCTGTAGAAAAAGATGAATTCCTAACACCGACTGTTGTCAGCAATAAGGGAGCGTTTCAAAGAACAGATGACGCTTTTTGTTGGAGAAATCTGTCAATACCTCCATGCTGTTTAATATTCAGGTACTGGGGTCACCACCATAAGTCTTAATCTAAACCACATAGAATGTATGGGACAGTCTAAACAGAAGAATATGTAACAAAGAATCTGTAAACAAATCAGTGCAAGTCGTTGAGTATGATAATGATATTGTGAGAAGACTATAAAAGATATACCAGATACATATGTAGCACTAAAAGAATAAGCCATAAAAATGGGCCTAATATTACAATAGCACCAACAAGTTAGTTTATGGTTTCAAATACCCAAGTACATATACGAGAAATATACTAGCAACTTACACTTTTACAAAACGCAATGAAAATATGTTAAGATGTTTTGGTAGGGTAGTACTGAGGAGAACTTAATGAGCGGTGAATGATAATGGTGCATGGAGAAGATGATATAACCTCGAACTCTACAGGAATATAATATGAAGTACCAGATTACTTTAAACATATCAACATAAGATGGAGTTAAATGATCCGTAAGACAAAACTTCTTGATAAACTCATTGTAAAGAGGAGTAAAGGAAGTTCCAGAGCGAGATATCTTTCATAACATCGATGTAAACATGAGAAATTAAAGGAATTACGCTTAGTGGAAAAACGCGAGTGGATG
>CAKJVB030000280.1:4842-17000 GCA_918026665.1 Diabrotica balteata | reverse complement strand
TCTGGCACAACCCCTAAATTGCAACCCCTAAAATCGCAACCCCCGGTCGTAAGTTCCAAACGGCTGAACGTAGGATGACGTACGAGGGCTCGTTGGAAGGGGATGAAAAATGGGGTTGAATGCAGTATGTGCCGTGCGCATCGGAGCATGCCAAAAGGTCATTATGGGGTATCTTCGTTTCTATTGGTCCGATCGGGGCGTACGAGGACTCGTTGGAAAGGGGATGAAAAATGGGGTTGAACGCGGTATGTGCCGTGCGCATCGGAGCATGCCAAAAGGTCATTATGAGGTATCTTCGTTTCCATTGGTCCGATCGTGACGTACGAGGGCTCGTTGGAACGGGGATGAAAAATGGGGTTGAACGCAGTATGTGCCGTGTGCATCGGTCAATGCCAAAAGGTCATTACGTCATATCTTTGTGTCTATTGGTCCGATCGTGACGTACGAGGGCTCGTTGGAACGGGGAGAAGGCAGGGAGACAAAAAACAAAGATGGCGGCGTTGCCAAATGGGCGCTAAAACGTATCTTCGTTGCTGATCATTGGTCTGATTTTGACGTATGAGGTGTCAAAGCGTTGGATGTCACGTGACATTCGACGCAGGACGTGACATTTGTCACAGAACGTGACATTCGACGCAGGACGTGAAATGTCACGTGAAATGATGTGACATTCGACGTAGGACGTGACATTTGACGCAGGACATGTCATTTGACGCAGGATGTGACATTTATGTGACATTTGACATAGATCGTACAATGTCACGTGAATTGACGTGACATTCGACGCAGAACGTGAATTGACGTGATATTCAACGCAGGACGTGACACGAGGGCTCGATGGAACGGGGATGAGACGAGGAATACTTTGACACAAAAAACAAAGATGGCGGCGTTGCCAAATGGGCGCTAAAACGTATCTTCGTTGCTATTGGTCTGATTTTGACGTATGAGGTGTCAAAGCACAGAAGCCATATCAACGATCAGTATGAACATTCTTCTTCTTCTTCTTTTCAGGACAGTGGCTAAGAGAAGGTTGACGAAGGACGTGACACTCGACGCAGGACGTGACAGTTATGTGACATTCATCACAGAACGTTAAACGTCGTGAAATTTGACGCAGGAGGTGACAGGTATGTGACATTCAACACAGAACGTGAAATGTCTCGTGACATTGACGCAGGACGTGACATTCGACGTAAGACGTGTCATTTATGTGGCATTCGACACAAAACGTGAAATGTCACGTGAATTGACGTGACATTCGACGCAGGACGTGACATTCGACGCAGGACGTGACATTTATGTGACATTCAACACAGGACGTGACATTCGACGTAAGACGGTCATTTATGTGGCATTCGACACAAAACGTGAAATGTCACGTGAATTGACGTGACATTCGACGCAGGACGTGACATTCGACGCAGGACGTGACATTTATGTGACATTCGACACAAAACGTGAAATGTCACGTGAATTGACGTGACATTCGACGTAGGATGTGAAATGTAGGAATTACGTGACGTGTGACGTTGTGACGTGACGTTCGACATTTTAAAAGACAAAGACACAATAACAGAGGGAAACAGAGCATAGCAGAGGGTAGCAAGGTACACAGAGGGTAACAGAGCGTCATAACAGAGACATTCAGACGCCTTTAGTGACACATATGCAGCGGCACGAGGGAAATACCAGCGTAAAATCGTTTTATTCGACTTCGAATAAATTGCATAGTTATTATCGCCAACAAAACATCGAGGCTTATTCGTAATCATATTCATAACAATTCGAGTGATATACAAAATTAGCGAATACAAATGGTAAGTTGAGTACTATATTTTATCTACGCATTTCGGGCAATATTTTATTTGTAGGTTGGTATTGTGCTTCGGTAAATATATATTTCCACCAACAATCCGTACCAGTTAAACTGACACTACTTAAACTGAAAGTAAAAACCATTGAAAAGCCACTCATAAATGTCAAATATGCTTTACAGAGGTACAATGCTAAACATATAATAAAACAATGTTAAATACTACCAAAGTAAATACCTGCAAAAAAAACATAAGCAAAATATAACGTGAAAATGCTAAAATATAATAAACTATGTAAACTACAATAAAAAAAAAAAAACACCCTACAAAGAAAGAAGAAGCAGAAAGAACGAAAAGCATATCTTAAAACAGAAGAGGTACTAATGTGTACAACAAGTAAAAAAAAAAGTAATAAACACGTACTGACAGATAGCAAATAACCTTCAAATAAAATCGAGATGCAATGAAGTAATAAAACACTTATTGATGGATAGGAACTAATAATCAAAGCAGTCAACATGCAATGAAAAATGCATTAAAAAACATCAAACTTATAAGAGGCATCCTGCAAAAAGTAATAAGCACCAACAGACTAATAGGAAATAATAATCAAAGCATTTGATATGCAATGAATATACATTAAAAAAAAAATCATCAAAATTATAAGGGGAAACATGCAAAACAGTAATAAACACCTACCCGTCGGAAAGCTAATAAAATACAGTTAATACAATAAATCATAATGAAATATGCTAAAAACGAGACATGAGACAGAAAATTAGCGACAATTAACAAAGAACATAAAAAAAAAAAACGTTTACAAATAGCTGAGTACATATCCGATATACGTAATCTGTGAAAAACGAGACACAAAGATGGAACTTCAGTGAAATATGTTAAAATACAATAAAACTATGTAAACTATTGTTAGAAAATTAATACCTACAAAGAAATAAGCAAAAAATATATATACCGAACAAACATATCTTAAAACAGAAGAGGTGCTAATGTGTAAAACAAGAAGGAATACAACCTCAAGGCAAATACACTGTCTCACAAAAAAAAGCAAAGAACAAAGCCGCCTTGTAAATGTCGTGAAAAATATTAAAAAACATCAAAAACATACACATAAAATGTAAAAAATGGAGAAAGCAATCTAGCATTTAACATGTAATCATAGCAATAAAAAACAACACAAAGGACAAGAGGTGTTATACATAAACAAAAATTACTAGTTACTCCCCGACGGTAAAATAAATTACCAAAATACTGCTAAAGGTAAAGGTAAAAACAGTGCAAAAATAGTAGAGTATAGCTAGACGTAATCTTTGGAAAAAATGAGACAACCGAACGAAAATCTGTAAAATATGCTCAAATATAATAAACTTATGTAAACTGCTGTCGCAAATAAAGAACTACAAAGAAATACACAAATATACTTAGGTAATATGCTAAAAAATATAATAAATACTACATGCAAATTATTGACAAAATAAATACCCGCAAAAGTAGAGCAAAAAAAAGTTAAATAAATACCGAATTACATGAAAACTATGTAAATTACAGTCACAAATAAATACGTGCAAAAAAAAAATAAGAAAAATAAAAACACATATCTTAAAATCCAGAATACAGCATGCGTGGATGTAAATACAAGCAACCGTATATCACATATTACCTTCTTTAGAACTGAAGACACTCTAGAAACAGGCAGTATGTAATACTCATTACTTGTCTGATTAAACACTATTTGCGAAAACACTTACACTAACACAGCGACCACAATGTTCTCAGAAAATAACACAGAAAACAGTAGACACACGCCGCTTTTACTGTTAAATATCACATAATACTAGCGGTATGTAACAATATAGTTTCTGAAACGATACGACGTATAATTTTTATGACTGAACACTTACCTACATACTGATTTAAAAATGTATACCAAGTCTTTCCAACCCGTGCATCTATAACAAAAATCCTTCAAAAAGCCGATAACTTGACCAAAGCACATAAACATGTGTACTACCTTTGAATAATAGTCTAGAATGAACTATGAAAAATAACTGAAGGCACGCTTCTTATCAGGATATGTGGTTTTCAATCTAACTACGAGACTGCAAGAAAACGATAACTATACAAAAACAATTTTTATCATCTGTACTTTTAAAATGAAATTAATAAATAACAATACCTAAATATGCATATTATTATACAGTAATGATGTCCGCTCGATTGCACCCCCTAAAAATACCAGATAGCCAATAAGACCTGTCGTTCGATAGATCCAATAATATGTTATTGGTATTGACCAAAAATACAAACTTGCAAATTAACAACAAAGAATATTAAAAATGTAGCGAGTACATACCCAGACAGGCGTAATCTTTGAAAAAACAAACGACAACCAAAACAAAAATTTGTGAAATATGTTCAAATACAACAAAACTATGTAAACTACAGTCACAAATAAAGAACTGTAAATAACTAGACAAATACTTATACAGGGGTAATAGGCTAAAGATATAATAAAACTATGTTAAATCATGTCAAAATAAATACCTGCAAAGAAAAAATAAGCAAAATATAATGTAAAATATACTAAAATATATAATAAACTATGTAAACTACAGTAAAAATAAACACTCTACAAAAAAGAAGAAGCAAAAAACAATAATGAAAAACATGGCTAAAATAAAAGAGGTACTAATGTGTACAACAAGTTAAAAAATAATAAACACGTACTGACAGGGGGCAAATGTTCAAATTATATCGACATGCAATGAAGTACTAAAACATCTATCGACAGATAGGAACTAATAATCAAAGCAGTCAACATGCAATGAAAAATACATTAAAACATTAAACTTATAAGAGGCAAGACGCAAAAAGTAATAAGCATCGACCGACTAATAGGAAATAATGATTAAAGCAGGTGACATGCAATGAAAATATATTAAAACAGATCAAAATTATAAGAAAAAACATGCAATCACCAATAAACACCTACTTGTTGGAAAGGTAATAAAATATGGTTAATACAATAAAAACATACCGAATTATGCTAAAAAACGAGACATGAGTAGGAAAATTAGCTACAAATGACAAAGAACATCAAAAAACATTTACAAATAGCTGGGTAGATCTAGACGTAATCTTTCGAAAAACGAGTAAAAAAGGTTTGAAATAATGATCACAAGCAGTTCACATCAAAGAAAATACGGTAAACATACTTTACAACATACTCAATTACACAAACAGGACATGAACATGTAATTAACAAAAATAAAAAAAAATATATTAAAAACGTAGCGAGTATATACACAGTCAGACGTAATCTTTGAAAAACGAGAGACAACCGAAAAAAATTTGTGAGATATGCTCAAATACAACAAAACTATGTAAACTACAATCACAAATAAAGAACTGTAAAGAACTAGACAACTACTTATATTGGGGTAATATGCTAAATATATAATAAAACTATGTTAAATACTGTCAAAATAAATACACGCAAAGAAAAAAAAAATAAGCAAAATATAACGTAAAAATGCTAAAATGTAATAAACTATGTAAAATACAGTAAAAAACACCCTACAAAGAAAGAAGAAGCAAAAAACAATAATGAAAAACATAGCTTAAATAGAAGAGGTTCTAATGTGTAGAACAAGTAAATAAGTAATAACCACGTACTGACTGGTATCAAATAATGTTCAAATAAAATCGACATGAATGAAGTACTAATATACTTATCGACGGATAGGTACTATTGATCAAAGCAATCGACATTCAATGAAAAATACATTAAATAACATCAAACTTATACGCAAAAAGTAATAAGCAACCAACCGACTAATAGGAAATAATGATCAAAGCAGGTGACATGCAATCAAAATATATTAAAACATATCAAAATTATAAAAGGAAACATGCAAAACAGTAATAAATACCTAACCGTGGAAAAGGTAATACAATACAGTTAATACAATTAAAAGATACTGAATTGTGCTAAAAACGAGACTTGAAACAGAAAATTAGTGACAAATAGAAAAATTATCAAAAAATGATTACCAATAGCTGAGTACATATCCAATAGACGTAATCTTTGAAAAAACGAGGCAAAAAAAAAAAGGCGGTACTTCTGTGAAATATGTTAAATTAAAATAAAACCATGTAAACTACCGTTAAAAAATAAATACCTGCAAAGAAATCAGAAAAAAATAATAATAACGAAGAAACATATCTTAAAACAGAAGAGATGCTAATGTGTAAAACAAAAGGAATACAACCTCACAACAAATATATAGTCTCATGAGAAAAGGTAAAGGGCAAAGCAGCCTAAACACATTATCAATAAAAATAAAACATTAGAAATCATTATTCCTAGAAGACGCAAAAAGAAATAATACATAAAGTTGTCGAAAATACCGTGAAAAATACATTAAAAAACATCACAAATCATACACACAAAATGGAAAAAGCGATCTGACATTTAACATGTAATCGTAGTAATAAAAAACATCAAAATACAAGAATGTTATGCATAATCAAAATTACTAGTCACAATCTGACGACAAAAGAAATTAGTGCATATGTCATCGAAATACAGTGAAAATACAAAAATATCTATCAAAATACCGCTAAAGGTACAGGTAATAACAGTGCCAAAAAAGTAGACTAGAGCTAGACATAATCTTTGGAAAAAATGAGACAAACCGAACGAAAAATCTGTGAAATATGCTCAAATACAATAAACTTATGTAAACTGCTGTCACAAATAAAGAACCGCAAAGAAATACATAAATACTACATGTAAATTATTGTCAAAAATTAATACCTGCAAAGAAAGGAAGCAAAATATAACGTGCAAAATGCTAAAATATAATAAAACTAGGTAAATTACAGTCACAAATAAATACATCCAAAAGAAATACACAAATATACAGGGTAATATGCTAAAAAATAATAATAAATACTTCATGTAAATTATTGTCAAAAATTAATACCTGCAAAAAAAAGAAGCAAAATATAACGTGAAAAACTGCTAAAATATAATAAAACTATGTAAATTACATTCACAAATAAATATCTGCAAAAGAAATAAGCAAATATATGACGAAGAACACGCACACTACTGCTGCAGAAGCCTGATACTGTCTACGTACAAAACACGGCGACCTAAGTGTTCTCAGAAATTAACACAGAAACAGTAGACACACTAACAGTGGATATATGTTGTAAATGCTACAGACTCTGTCACTTTAGTGTCACACGCCGTTTGTACTGTTAAATATCAGAGAATACTAGCGGTGTGTAACAATATAGTTTCTGAACGATACAACATCTAATTTTGATGACTGAACACTTACATACTAATTTGAAAACTGTACAACCCATACATCGATAACAAAAAATCCTTCAAAAACAAACACTTAAACATATTTACTACTTTGGCAAATTTTCTAGACTGGGAATATGACCAAATAATGGACCACACAATATTCTTTCAGGAAATGCTCTTTTCGATCTAACACGAGACTACGAAAACGATAACTAGTAATGTACTATACAAAAAACAATTAACTTTATCATCTGTAGTTTTAAAAATAAAATTAGGAAATAACAAAAACCTAAATATGCATATAATTATTCAGCAATGATGTCCGCTAGATTGGATTACTAAAATAGTACCAAATAGCGAATAAGGCCTCTCGTTCGATAGATTCAATAATATGTTATTGTTATTAACCAAAAAAAAATCAACAAAATCGACAGCTTTGACAAAAACACAAAAAATGTGTGTAATAGAACCACTGACATACGAAAAGACCGATATTATCGATCAACAAAACCAATAGTGATTGATAGGGTCTGTGACATGCAACCGCAAGGACAATACCTGAAGGTCACTAAGCCTGCAACATCCAAACGGTTCAACGTTCAAAAACGTGCAAAGTATTGAAGGAAAGAGGAGGTGGTAACAAATATGTTAAGATAAAAATAAAACCGCAAGACATTGCCAAAACCATACCCAAACGGTCAACGAATACAAAATGCAAGATATCGAAGGAAGGGAGGTGGTAACACATATGTTAAGATAAAAATAAAACGCAAAGACATTGAAAAAACGCTACTAAGCTTGTAACGTCCAAACGGCTCAACGTACAACAATCAGCTACTAAATGACATCGGCAAATAGAATACCAAATTTTTTAGTATCGAATACCGAATAAAGAAATTTTACGTTAGGAGCACATACTAGAAGAGAAAAGTCACTCACATTTAAGATTAACT
The DNA here is from genome assembly GCA_918026665.1 of Diabrotica balteata. Taxonomy (NCBI): domain Eukaryota; kingdom Metazoa; phylum Arthropoda; class Insecta; order Coleoptera; family Chrysomelidae; genus Diabrotica; species Diabrotica balteata. Next base: position 8,889 of record CAKJVB030000280.1, on the reverse strand, counting down.
GATACCATTCTTTGGTGACTCTGCATAATCCTTTGCCATATCTTCTGGCGAAAGAGCATTAATGTCGTTGACACTCAAAAGACAGGATAGTCTTTTGTCTCTGTCTCATTAGACTCATTAGACTAAAAGAGTCCTTACGAAGTCGTTAAATATATCTTCCAGTACAGCATCCCCTACGTAATTAATTATTTCGCGTATGAACCATTAACGCGGTCAAAGGTCAAAGTATGTCTTAAGATGGTAAATATATTAGGTTAGAAGGTCTCTGCGTACCGCTGTCTACGTGTCACAGATGGCTCTGTGCGCCTCTGCATGTCTCAGCGTACTTTTTGTCTACGTGTCATAGATGGCTCTGTGTGCTTCTGAATGTCTCTGCGTCAAATGTCGCGTGATTCACTCATACGTCAAATATCACATAATATGTCACATTTTATGTCAAACGTCACGTTATATATCTAATGTCACGTATTATGTCACGTCATACGTCAAAATATCACATAATATGTCATATTAATTTGTTGGGTTAGGTATTACTTAACAGACGCGTAGTTATGGTTAATTTATTAGGTTAGGTCGGGTCGCTTCGCGGCTCTACCTAACCTAATAAATTAACCATAACTACGCGTCTGTTAAGTAATACCTAACCCAACAAATTAATATGACATATTATGTGATATTTGACGTATGACGTGACATAATACGTGACATTAGATATATAACGTGACGTTTGACATAAAATGTGACATATTATGTGATATTTGACGTATGACGTGAATCACGCGACATTGACGCAGAGACATTCAGAAGCACACAGAGCCATCTATGACACGTAGACAAAAAGTACGCTGAGACATGCAGAGGCGCACAGAGCCATCTGTGACACGTAGACAGCGGTACGCAGAGACCTTCTAACCTAATATATTTACCATCTTAAGACATACTTTGACCTTTGACCGCGTTAATGGTTCATACGCGAAATAATTAATTACGTAGGGGATGCTGTACTGGAAGATATATTTAACGACTTCGTAGGACTCTTTTAGTCTAATGAGTCTAATGAGACAGAGACAAAAGACTATCCTGTCTTTTGAGTGTCAACGACATTAATGCTCTTTCGCCAGAAGATATGGCAAAGGATTATGCAGAGTCACCAAAAGAATGGTATCAGTTAATCTTAAATGTGAGTGACTTTTCTCTTCTAGTATGTGCTCCTAACGTAAAATTTCTTTATTCAGTATTCGATACTAAAAAAATTTGGTATTTCTATTTGCCGATGTCATTTAGTAGCTGATTGTTGTACGTTGAGCCGTTTGGACGTTACAAGCTTAGTAGCGTTTTTTCAATGTCTTTGCGTTTTATTTTTATCTTAACATATGTGTTACCACCTCCCTTTCCTTCGATATCTGCATTTTGTATTCGTTGACCCGTTTGGGTATGGTTTTGGCAATGTCTTTGCGTTTTATTTTATCTTAACATATTTGTTACCACCTCCTCTTTCCTTCAATACTTTGCACGTTTTTGAACGTTGAACCGTTTGGATGTTGCAGGCTTAGTGACCTTCAGGTATTGTCCTTGCGGTTGCATGTCACAGACCCTATCAATCACTATTGGTTTTGTTGATCGATAATATCGGTCTTTTCGTATGTCAGTGGTTCTATTACACACATTTTTTGTGTTTTTTGTCAAAGCTGTCGATTTTGTTGATTTTTTTTTGGTTAATAACAATAACATATTATTGAATCTATCGAACGAGAGGCCTTATTCGCTATTTGGTACTATTTTAGTAATCCAATCTAGCGGACATCATTGCTGAATAATTATATGCATATTTAGGTTTTGTTATTTCCTAATTTTATTTTAAAACTACAGATGATAAAGTTAATTGTTTTTTGTATAGTACATTACTAGTTATCGTTTTCGTAGTCTCGTGTTAGATCGAAAAGAGCATTTCCTGAAAGAATATTGTGTGGTCCATTATTTGGTCATATTCCCAGTCTAGAAAATTTGCCAAAGTAGTAAATATGTTTAAGTGTTTGTTTTTGAAGGATTTTTTGTTATCGATGTATGGTTGTACAGTTTTCAAATTAGTATGTAAGTGTTCAGTCATCAAAATTAGATGTTGTATCGTTCAGAAACTATATTGTTACACACGCTAGTATTCTCTGATATTTAACAGTACAAACGGCGTGTGACACTAAAGTGACAGAGTCTGTAGCATTTACAACATATATCCACTGTTAGTGTGTCTACTGTTCTGTGTTAATTTCTGAGAACACTTAGGTCGCCGTGTTTTGTACGTAGACAGTATCAGGCTTCTGCAGCAGTAGTGTGCGTGTTCTTCGTCATATATTTGCTTATTTCTTTTGCAGATAATTTATTTGTGATGTAATTTACATAGTTTTATTATATTTTAGCAGTTTTTCACGTTTATATTTTGCTTCTTTTTTTTTGCAGGTATTAATTTTTGACAATAATTTACATGAAGTATTTATTATTATTTTTTAGCATATTACCCTGTATATTTGTGTATTTCTTTTGGACGTATTTATTTGTGACTGTAATTTACCTAGTTTTATTATATTTTAGCATTTTTCACGTTATATTTTGCTTCCTTTCTTTGCAGTATTCATTTTTGACAATAATTTACATGTAGTATTTATGTATTTCTTTGCGGTTCTTTATTTGTGACAGCAGTTTACATAAGTTTATTGTATTTGAGCATATTTCACAGATTTTTCGTTCGGTTTGTCTCATTTTTTCAAAGATTATGTCTAGCTCTAGTCTACTATTTTGGCACTGTTATTACCTGTACCTTTAGCGGTATTTTGATAGATATTTTTGTATTTTCACTGTATTTCGACGACATATGCACTAATTTTTTTTGTCGTCAGATTGTGACTAGTAATTTTTGATTATGCATAACACTTCTTGTATTTTTGATGTTTTTTATTACTACGATTACATGTTAAATGTCAGATTTCTTTTTCCATTTTGTGTGTATGATTTGTGATGTTTTTAATGTATTTTCACGGTATTTCGACAACTTTATGTATTATTCTTTTTGCGTCTTCTAGGAATAATGATTTCTAATGTTTTATTTTTATTGATAATGTGTTTAGGCTGCTTTGCCTTTACCTTTTTTCATGAGACTATATATTGTTGTGAGGTTGTATTCCTTTTGTTTTACACATTAGCATCTCTTCTGTTTTAAGATATGTTTCTTCGTTATTATTATTTTTTTCTGATTTCTTTGCAGGTATTTATTTTTTAAACGGTAGTTTACATGGTTTTATTTTATTTAACATATTTCACAGAGAGAGTCCGCTTTTTTTTTTTTTGCCTCGTTTTTTCAAAGATTACGTCTATTGGATATGTACTCAGCTATTGTAATCATTTTTTGATAATCTTTTCTATTTGTCACTAATTTTCTGTCTCAAGTCTCGTTTTTAGCACAATTCAGTATCTTTTAATTGTATTAACTGTATTGTATACCTTTTCCACGGTTAGGTGTTTATTACTGTTTTGCATGTTTCCTTTTATAATTTTGATATGTTTTAATTTATTTTGATTGCATGTCAACTGCTTTGATCATTATTTCCTATTAGTCGGTTGGTGCTTATTACTTTTTGCGTATAAGTTTGATGTTTTTTAATGTTTTTTCATTGAATGTCGATTGCTTTTGATTATTAGTACCTATCGTCGATAAGTATATTAGTACTTCATTGCATGTCGATTTTATTTGAACATTATTTGATACCAGTCAGTACGTGGTTATTACTTATTTTACTTGTTCTACCAATTAGAACCTCTTCTATTTAAGCTATGTTTTTCATTATTGTTTTTTGCCTTTTCTTTCTTTGTAGGTGTTTTTTACTGTATTTTACATAGTTTAATTACATTTTACATTTTTACGTTATATTTTGCTTATTTTTTTTTTTCTTTGGTGTATTATTTTGACAGTATTTAACATAGTTTTATTAATATTAATAGCATATTACCCAATATAAGTAGTTGTCTAGTTCTTTACAGTTCTTTATTTGTGATAGT
>CAKJVB030000279.1:0-15585 GCA_918026665.1 Diabrotica balteata | reverse complement strand
GGCGTCTTCTTTGCTTTGTGTATACATAGCGTAAAACAACTAAATGAAAACGTAGATTTTGGTGCAAAGAATGGCTTATGAAAAGGGATGCACTGAGTCATCAACAGATAGATTTGAAATAGCTCGTCGGGGTAAAATCCTGTCATTTAAAAAATGAGAGCAACGGAAAATACCACAATTAGGTTTATAAATCTCGTCTGTCCATGCACCCGATTTACTTGATTTGCAATATAATTTTAGTTCTCTTTTATAGGATGTTCCTAAATTGGTATTATTTTTTCTTAATATCTTCATTCGCATCTGTGTGTTACCTTCTTGGACTTTAATATTAAAATGTCCATTGCTGTTTTCTTCGGGCGTTTCTATCGTTGATTCGTTTTACTTTTATTCGCCAATAACACATTCTTGTGCTTTATATAATTCAAAAAACTCCTTCTTAAAAAATTTCTCGATAAATGAAGCCATGTCGATTTCCTAATATGATTAAGAAGTGTTGTAGCATGATATAAGGAAACAAAGGTATGCCACTAGGTGGACTCGTTTTATGCACATCGCTGCGCCGACCAAATCCACCATCTTTTAGTACGTCACATGCGTGTAGGGATGGTGACCTAATCCCGTACCCAGTTACTTGAATACATGTTTTTATTTATACTTGTGGAAATGAACATTATCACCTATATAAACGAGTACGGGTCAGTGGACGTATAATTGAAGATCTTTATTATAGGTCCTTGTAGGGTTACTGTATCATTTGTTTTGTAAAAACATAAACCCTTTTTTAAAAAGATCGCATGTTGTATATGGGAATTCCCTGCTTCGAATTGTGAATGGAGTCTATATTGGACAAACCTGTCAGTCTACTTAATCAAGAATACGTTCCCACAAATACTTACAAAAAAACTCAACTGCCTCACAAAACTTGAAAACGAAAAAAAACATAAATTTGATCTTGAGAAAAACCAAGATCTAAAAGTAACCCAAAACCAAGAAGAAGAGTGAGCTTCTAGGAGTCTATTACAAATATAAAAAATAACAAGCCATAAATGATAAAAAAAGATGTCAAATTTAAACAAACATATATTTTAACTTAATTTAAAAAACATAAATAAACAAACTCAGAAGCCGTATGTTAAAAATTATGATTGATTTTAAACGAATAAACCAACATCAATAAACACATAAGATTTTAAAATACTTTTTACAATTATTGATTAGTGGGTATGTCCTATGTTTTTAATATTAATTTTAATTGTGACGTGTACTTTGTTTGTACCGTATTTTACATAGGGCTTGGTTAAGTCAAAAATTTAAACTTTTAAACCGTATTATGTGCTGTCATGAAATGTTTTTTTAGCAATATTATGTCTAGAAAAGGCATGGATTTCTGCCGAAACGTCGGGATATATAATATATGAAAATGTCGAGTGTCAAATCATTTTTTTTTTTTATGAACTAAGGCCAAGAAAATCCCCTAAAATATATCTCCAAGGTTCAAGAACTAAACTCAAACAATATTATAGATATATATATATTATATATATATATATATATATTTATATATATATATATATATATATTTATATATATATATATATACAGATTTCGAAAACAGTAAAATTAATTAATTTCTCAGCATACAAATTTCATTTTCTAGTTATTCCACAAAATCATGGGCTTACCACAAACAATGTTGACATGGCAATTGATTCATCCATTATCTATAAAATCACATTGCCAAAAATAAATATATTATTAATATTTAAAATTTTATTTGCAAATATTTATTTTCTACTGTTCATGTAGTATTGCTAAAATTTATTATATTATGTTATGCGTATTCATTTGTTGTTATTCATATTCGTCAGGAAATTATAAGCTTGTCGTTCAGTGGAGTATTCAACAAATATCGTGACAAATATATCATAAAAAATTAAAATAATTTAATTGTTTCATTGCATTTGTCCATAATTGTTATCGTGCTTTTCTTAACGTTTACATAAGCTTTAGATAAATATCAAAGATTTATTATTTATGTAATGTAATAACAGTAATTTAGGTATTTGAAGTTAAAACAGTCATTTTAATAACTATAAAGAAATTACAAAATAACAAATAATTGTTAACGTTATGTTTAGATATCTATTTAAACGAATTGATAACAATGATTTCAACAAGTATTATTTAACAGGCATTTTTGTAATACGCGTATCAGTTAAACCTGATCCACAAAAATACTTGGATCACCCCCCCCCCCCCCCACCACCCTATTCATGCATGACGTCTGTGTTGTTTACGTCCGTCCAGCTAAGTGTTTTGCATTTTTTTAACCTTACTTAGCAATTATTGTATTTTTAAAGTAATTTTTTTGTTTTGTTTCGATTTAAAAAAAAAAAATATTTTAGCAAGAAGTTGTTCAGTTAATTTTAAATCTGAATTAATTGGATTAATGAATAATATTAATTTATTTAAATTAATTTTAAAAAATTATTTTAGCAAGAGTCTGTTCAGATAATTTTAAATCTGAATTAATGGATAAGGAATAATATTAATTTTTAAATGAATTTTAAAAATTATTTTCGTAAGAGTCTGTTCTGATCTTTTAATATGGAATTATTTGGATTAATGGAATAATTTTTATCAATTTTGTAAATATTTGAATTGCCGCCTTCAAAATGGCGGATTTTGGTCGTAACGCGCGATTGGCTGTTCAAAAGAATTGATGTGAAATCAACTTGCAGTACTGCCGAGAACAGGCAGTCTGTTTCTGCGGTCAATTTTGTACGATTTCGTTGGGATTTTTTTATTGGGGCCACCCCACGGTTCACACACGATCAAAATCCTTGTCATTTGTCGAACACTGACGAAGTGAACAGCCGCTGTACCACGGAACAACGTCAACATATTGTGTGTGAATCAACTCTGCAGTACTACAACAGGACAGGCAGTCTGTCTGCGATCAAATTGTTACGATTTTGTTGGAATGCACGGTACAAAGACGATCAAAATCCTTGTCAATTGTCGAACTCGACGAAGGTTGAACAACGCCGCTTGTACCGTGAGTGGCGGCTTTACCTGACGAGTTAGGCGTAAAGCTATTATTTCAATTGATTATAATTGTTGCATTGAACTGTTTTATTTTGTTTGTCTTGAACCTTTTTTGTGCTCATTAGTGAATATTATTAATTCAAGTTTACCTTTTTCCTTTACACACTATTTATAGGCAACCCAAAAATCAACATGATGTTTTGTTATTATCTAGACACTGGTCAATAATTACAACGGATAAATTATATAAAATATGGATAATCTAAACCTCTGCTTTTGACTACAAGGACAACAATTTAAACAAAACTACTTCAACGTACAAAATCATAATGTTAACGAATGATGGGAAAAACACTAACCTAAAATTTCTTAACTGGCTGCAGCTTAAAACAAGATCTAAAGCTTTTTTCAAAAATAAATACCAAAAAATTATCACCACATTCTCATTCCAATTTTGTGTTATGAACTACGTGTAAAGCAGTTGTTGAGTATCGTGATCCCCAGGAATTTTTGTTTTTGCATCGAAAAATCTTAAACAACAAGTGTGAATCTACTTAGCATGAATAGACCTTGTATACGAGCTAGATATTAGAGGCCATTTCACTGTAATTGAAATTCCTTTGAGCTGTAGTATAAAAAAGATAATTTCTCAGCTAAGAGAATCTTTCCTAGGGACGATACTAATCGCAAATCAGTTTCATGAAGTCCTTATACACAGATGCCTCTAAAAGTGATGTAGCGGTGGAACGGTGTTGCTGCTATGTTTCCATCTTTCAGCACTACCAAAACTAACCAGACCTTTCTGCCGTTTGTAAGGTATACCCTGTAAGGTATATACTTTTCTTTTAAGGTATGTTGAAACAACTGACCGCAATGTAAGCGATTTAGCATATCGACTCCCTTATCATCAATTAGAAGTAATTAAAAAACATATTGTTTCTCAGATCATTCCTCAGGGAAAATTAAAAACATGACATGGTAATAATAAACTTCGCTATGGAGCAATAGTCAGTGACACTATGGTCTGGGTACCTTCACATGTAGGAGTTATAGGGAAATGAGGCTGCAGAAGTAGCCGCAAAAGGACGCTTTCTACTTTGGATATATACCCTATATTCAAATAATCCACAGCTGCTAATACATGATATATATAAAAAATGTTCAAAAAGCGTATATATGACAAAATGGCCAGGGTAATCAGGAACGACAACACGCGAGGCACTTACTACGATAATGCAAGCCAGTTTATACCTTGCCTTAGAGCTACCACCTGATGTCCCAGAAGGAACACAAGGATATTGCAAGAAGATTGAGAATGTGGACACACTTGGCTTATCACATGGCTTTCTCAATGCGCATCCTGCTACCGGATCGTCATCAAGCGGCCATTGCAGCAGTCCTCTTACCCGTCAAGCATCTCCTTAAAGGCATGTCCACCCCTTTTCTACTTAAAGACAAAACAACACGAGTTGGAGGAGATTAATATACAAGAAATGTTGAATGAAACTGAAGTAAATATGACAAGTCTGCGTATAATATTTAAGTAGATATTTAAGGGCTTTATTAACTGACAAAGTGTATTACTATCATATGTCAATGAGCTCGTCGTCGAGATACGTTAGTTCAGAAAAAATATATATTCTTTAATATTGTGGAAATTTAATGTATTTAAACATTTTTTTATGTACTTGGTAGTTTCTTCATATTTGTAATCACCTATTTTTTCTTCTCGGTGGATTTATTTTTTAACATTCTAACAGAATATTTTTAATACTGATTGGGATCTTAGAGTTGTAGGAGGAATGAATGGGTTATTATTTATTAACTTAGATTTTTTATGGGTTAATATAGTACGTCATAATCACAATCGAAGGTATTGTCGGTATAGTTTAATTGCCATGTTTGTTTGTTAACTTTAGATTTTCCAAATTATGAAAGATTTGCATCAGTATGAGAAATTTGGAGATCCTGAAGTTCCTTCTAAGGAGTCAAAAACCTTCTAAGTGAAAATAGACTCTGCACAAACAACGCTACAAAATCTGAAAGATCTATAGGTAAACGCATAGCTAACCTTCAAAAACCAGTAATTTGTACAGAGAGAGAATATATCATAAGAAGAAGAAGTTAAGATTTCGCAGTTTAAAAGAAGCCAAAATTGCCTCAACAACAAGATACTCAATAGAATGAAGCTCAATCGAGCCCAGAAGAACTTGCAAGAAGCTCTAAAATATAATTAAATGCCGCAAAGCCGGAGGGAGTGGACAGACATTTAAGATCCTGAATTTATAAAACCCATTGGTCAAAATACCAGTAAGCTGGCTGCTTAAATGTTTACAAATTCAGATATTATTGACTAAGCAAGATAAGTTTCGATAATCCTCCAAAAAAGTAAGATGATCGCAATATCGTAACACCTGGGAAAGACTCTGAGAAGCTACAGACTCTCAATCAGTTTTTTTTAAAGCGTGCTGTTATAGATATATTTGAAGAGGGGATAAACCCAAACCGAGATTATCTTTACATGTGCAAAGCCAACTATTCTTCTGTAAAGATAAAAACATGCCTGGTAATTCATGCCGGCGGGGGAAGCTTGTGGCAGATCAAGTCCTATCATCCGTAACGACTTTAATTGCGAAACGGATTTTCAGAAGAAACTTAAAAACCAGTTAGCAGAGTTTCAGTAGACTTGAATAGGTGGGCTGCATAACGAGTCAGTGTTGCTCATGGAGAGTCTTTTATTTAAATGATATACCAGATGAGTGGTTATCCATGCCGTTCGTTCAACAGTCTGATTATAAACTCAAATGCTGCAAAGTGACCATGGACTTTTTCAGAGTATCACTAAATGAGAAAATAACGGGTAAAGCTCTCTGTGAGAAACCTGCAAAACGGCTGACACCAAGGGTTAGTAGAGGTCTCCTCTTCTTTTTAAAATTTCATTACGTTCAGATATGACCAAACTACCAACCTCGGGACAATTTATTTATGCCGGGGATGACAGTGGGTCTCTCGGTAAGTGCTTAAGAATGAGAGACTATAAAAGTCACCGAAACCATCTCAATAAAAACAGATCAAAACACTGGTTAACAGGTTACTTTTACCCATCGGAATAGGACTGAGAATAACCGCTTTCCATGCTTAACAAACCACAAGGCAACAGCACAGGACGATGATATTGTATAAATTTAAGAATGGCTGATGTGCGAACAATATCTAAAGCACGGTGTTATGTTCGAATCCCAAATTACCTCCGGCGTAAACTCTGCTCGATCTTACTCTAACATTTAAACAGCATTGGGGAAAACACATTTATGCTCAAAAACGAACGTACCTGCAATAAGCATTATTGTCAGAAATTATCAGAATTGCGTCATGGAGGGTTCGTAATGTAAGAGGTCCTCACGGAACCGGAGCGCCAGCTGTCCTAAGGTAAAGTATCCTACGACGTGACAGAATAGTACGCTCTCGGGATTGAACTGGGTAAGCAGTCTCATCTACACAAACGTCACGTGTAGAAATACCCTCAATGACTGCTTCCAGATTTGAAGCAACATCGCGGTCCGCGGAGCAACAAGAGACTACTAGCCGCACGTTGTCGAGACAACCATAGTGTCAAAAAAGGCAACAAAACCCTGCACTACACCGATAAATACAATGGATGTCGCTGAGCTAGGACCAAAAAAAGAGAGTTAAGACTGGAAATCCAGACATTCCACCCCTACTTAGAAAGAAAAGGATGAATCTATTGGGTGCTTACTTGTTGGTGATGGGTTGGTGTTTGATAATCCTGCGGTGTTACTTAAAAGGCATCGGTATTCTCGCTTAACAAAACGCGGCTCGCCAGTTTTCTAATAATGGATCCGGAATTTGATTCTGCCAAGCAATCCACTCAACCTCTACAGGCATGAGTTAGACTGGTAGAAATTGTGTTGAATTATCACAGTAAAACAACAAAGAAATATTTAAAAAATATATTTAACTTAATATATTAATCTATGAGTATTGATGAATGTTATTAGGTGAACAAAAGGTTTTTATATAATTACACGAAAATAGTCGTTATATCTACTAGAGACCAAAAATTTTTTTTATACAGTAACTTCCTAGTAAACAAACTACAATTTTTTAACACTGTGTTTTAGTATAATTTTACGCCTAAATGATATTCTAAAAAAAATGATTTATAGTTGCAATTTACTCATATACTTCGAGTTTTGTTTATATGAAATTATTAACAATGTAAATAAAAAATAGTAATTTACTAAAATTTCTTACGAACATTTGGATCGTTCATTTCGTACATTGAAGAAAAATTATTATAGAAGAATTAGCGCTGGATGTATGTTTCATGTGAGAATAATAGAAACTGATTCGGATGGACTTCAACAGATTATGTACATGTGAGATGACAGTATTGTTACGAATTTATGGAATCACTGTGAACATTTTTAAATATTCAGAGGTTGGGATCAAGACTGTTCAGACGTATACAAGCTAAGCAGCATAACATGTGTAAGAACATAACCAGAGCTATCTTCTCTGCTTTTTATTAGTACGGTAGTTTTTTAGGACATTTCCCAGCTTAATGTTGGGTTGTTTTTGCTAATTCTGAGTAAGTATTGCGTGAGTTTGGTGTTCGTTTAATTCCAATCATGGATATCTACGCCTAGGAAGCGTGAAAAAATCATCACTTAAGTGAGCACACTTCTTGTACATACAGAGAAATCACAAGAGCGTGTGGGTAGTAAGTCATGGAATAGTAAGTAAGATTTTAATGCGGTAAAGTAGAATAGGGATCAACGGATAGTGATAAGGTATACAAAAATGTGGAAAAAAGAGAAAAACAACAACCACCAGATAAAAGATTTTTACTTGGAAAGAGCTAAAATTGGACCAAGAAAAAACAAACCAAGGAACTCCAACAAGATCTAGCAGCATCAGATGTAGTGGTTTTATAACTGTTCGAAATAACTTTTGGAGTAATAGTTGAAGGGTAATGCGTGCACAGATAAAATAGCTTTGTTCTAACTAAACGATGGAAAGAACAAAAGGTACTGTGGGCCAAAAAAAAAACTCTAATTATACGGTAGGACGACTGGATAAAAGTCCTACTTACAGATGAAACTAACTTTATAGTTAAGGGATAACGGTCGAAATTCTTACACTTCTCATATTGATCTAACCTTCAAAACATCCAGTCAAAAAATGTTTTGGGGATGTTTTCTATCTGTTTTTCAGGTTTGGATACAGAACTTCAAAATGTCAACCCCAAGGAAGAGCTATTCTTCTACAGGACTTTGCTCCCTGTCACAAATCAAAGTAAATGATGGAATTTTTTTTAAAAATGAAGAGATTATTGTTTTTGATGGGTCCGGTAAATTCGCCAGACCTCTACTCCATTGAAAATTTTGTGAGCCATTTACAAAGCTAAGTTGCGCAAAATTCGACCATACGAAAATAAAAATAATGGAAGCGGTCATTACAGGTTTGGTTTCGAGATAAAAGGAAATCTGGGAAACTGTCAGAAGCTCGTAGAATCTATGCCAAAACGGATAGACAGCAGTAATAGCAACCGAAAAGGGGACATATTTCCTATTTATAAATGATGTAAGTTTACCTTAACAGTTCTGTTCAAAACTATGTTTTTTTTTTGAATAAACTGTTTTTCAATAAAACATGCCCATGATTCCAATTATTTACACAGTATTGTACATCCAGAACAGTTGAGGCTACTTTTAGTATAAAATATATTTGAGTATTTTTTAGTATTTATAGTAATAAGAAAACGATCATCAACTGTAGAAAACACACAACAGAGTATCTTTCTAAGACCAGACACTTTAAATAAATCAGATGTTACATTAAAATACTAATACTTTCAGTTATAATTTGTATAATAGACTTGTAACCAGGTAAATATTATTTACCGCCTCCACATACTCACAATTCAGTCAAGAAAGTTACAAATTTTGTGCAACTAACTTCCCCTCGTCAGCTCTCTGACCTATAATGACTTGTTGGTCAGTAATATACCTTATTTAAGGGAGCTACCTACTTCCCTGAACAATGATAATTATCTCTAAGTCGGCGGGTAGGCAAAAAAAATCTACACAACTTTTTACAATCTTGATTGAGAGGTGGGGGGAACATATAAATAAACGAAAAAGAATTAATATAGTCATCAGAGACGAAAAATGCCACTGACTGAACCTCCTAAAAATCATGCGAAACAAGCTGAATTTTGACAAGGATATTAATTTTGGGGACCCAAAAAAGATTGCACTAAATGTTTACCACTCACTTTTATTGCCTGGCTCCTAGCCCAAAAACCCCTCGCAGGGGGTTAAAAACGTACAAAAATCGATATTTACACAAGAATCGTTCTCTTTAGAAACAACTCTCTTGAAGTAACCGTCGAATTTGCATGTCAGTTACGCGCGACAAAATCAATGTTCAATAAAAATTTGTATCAGCTCCGTGGTATAAAAATTCCACATCTCTTAATTTCAAGTAACCTATTAACAAAAATCAAGTATGAGTGTGAAAAGGTAAAGAGTTAGCTTTGTATGCAGTTTCCTGTATTTTACCGCAAATAAAACTTAGGTTTTATACAGGTATAAACCGATGGTTTTATCCTGAGGTTTAGGAGGTTACAATATGTGGTTCTTCGGCTAGCACAAAGCAGTACCAAGACTTAATAAATCACAAAATATCCTCTTTGATAATTGAGTTCAGCAGCGTCCCATTGCCAAATTTATTTAACGAAACAGGGTATGCTACCAACCAGGAACAATTTAGAATCAACAGAGTGCCAAACTGTAATATGTCAAGAAGAGGCTGAATTTAAAAAAGAACGGCAGAGGAGAAGCATATAATATAGAAAGGTTGCCACAACTGATGGTACAAAAATATCTGTTGTTACCCGGTTATGACAACAAATTAGTGATACTTTTATCAATATATGCTGAAAGTATGCACAACATTTGAAGTTAAAACGGTTTTTCGAAACAAGATGAAGAAACATATAATAGTTTTCTGGCTACTAGTCTATACTTATTATCCTTTAGAAAAATACTCAGATAGATTGTAAAATAATATAAAATATGTAACTAATATTTACAAACATCGTTTAGGTTTCGTCTTTGTACAAATTAATTTTTCATCATCGAAATACGTGTTCAAGTCACAAACAAACTTTTAAATCTAGTAACTGATTTTTGCTATATCTTGAGTGCAATTAATGGAAACAATCTGCAGTCTCTCTTACATCTGGGATAAAATTTATCTACCACTTTTCCGAAGCAATTGAAGAAGAACTGGCGTGGGGGGGTACGTTTTTGTAACAGGTTGTGGTAGAACTGTCGTTCTCTCTGCTTGTGTGGGGATTGACTGAGTTTTCGCAAGGGATAGTCAGTTAGTTCATAGTCCTTTTTATTTTCGGTATTCTCTGAAACTTTCAGTTGTGGTTTCTCTGCCTAAAAATATATATATTTCGAGTTAGAGAAAAAATGTTAGTCCTATATCATTATTCGAAAGAAAGGTTTAATAATGAGATAATAAAAAAATAAATACCATTCTATCGAAAAAATGTAGTTTAGTAGGTGTTCAAATTGACATGTAAATGAGGCTTATTGAGCTTCCTGTCAAGCATACACAAAAATACATTATCAAATGTTTACAATTTTTATTTTTTTGGAAACCAATACTATATGCTACGAAAGAGAGTATCCATGATGGTATTGTACGTAATGGGACACCCATTTCTATCCACGTCACAAAAAAATATGATTTTGGTTGAAAGGTGTTATTAAAAAGGATATTGGAAAACATCATAGTACTGTAGTTTCTACAGTAAATTTCAAATGTAAACATCTACAGTTGTCAAGGTTGTATACTCCTCTGCAGACGAAAATAAACCAAAAAAAATTGAAGAATTTTTACCACCAAATGATAAAAAATGCTAATAACAAAAAAAATTAAACAATATAATTCGTCAGATATAAACGAAAAGTTCTACTGATTGGCAAGGCACAAGATAGCAATAAAATTTAGATTGGGTTGAAAGAAATTAACAACTTTTTCATGGAAATACTGATTATCATTACAGAAAGTTATCTATTAGTTGAAAATCTCCTCCTATATTGACCACGACATATAAAAGCTGTTATGATAGAGTAGCTGGTATGTATAGTAGGACCTAGATTAATAAAACCAAGATCAAGGTTATACAAGTGTATGCTCCCAAACAACACAACAGAAAGAGGTAGTTGAAATGGGTATACTTAAGATTTAATAAGAGCATTATAAGAAAATGATACAAAGTATACCATATTGTGGGGTTTTCAATGCAAAATTAGTGTAAAAAAAGAAAAGCAACTCGAAATGAAAGAGGAGAACTATTATACAAACTTCTAGAAAAATAAATTTTATGCCACGAAACACACTGTTCAGAAACCTATCTCCTGACAACAAGACGAAAAAAACTGAGATCGATTTACTTCTTTGTGGGACAGGACATTTTTGAAGATATAAATGCTTCAAATCGATTCACAATGGCGATCGATATCGTTTTAAGAGCAATAGGATTCTTGTTCAACAGGCAAAACCATAGGAACAGGCCAATAATAATTGTAATCAGGAGTCAAAAACAAAACTAAATACGTACCAGAAGAGAGATGAGTTCACCTAGAGACAGTCTTATAGAAATAGCAATTTGCATAACATAACTAAACTCATTATCCACATGAGTAACTATTTCGGACATGAAACATAATTCCCATAATGAATATAATGAGGAGAGAAGTCCCAATATAATGGAATGGAAAGTTTGGACAATACTTTTTACTATTCAAAAGGGAGAAAGGGGGGGATCTGAAGAAACTATAGGGCCCAATGTCCGCTTGTCCAAATGTACAAACTGTTTATGCGAGTGACTAAACTAACCAAGTTAACAGGAGGGTTATCAATCGTAAAGCAGGGCAGGATTCCGAAAGGGGTTACAGTACAGGCGGATCCAATCTATCTTACAGTCAGAACGCTAATAGAGATAAGCCAATGATTATGACTTGAACTTATACATTGGCTACGTTGATCTATTCAAAAAGCGTCAACTCATATAACAACTTTGGGCAACTAGGGAAGAGCTGTGAACACCGCTGCCGGATAGACTCCGTACAGATTTGCTCATATACATACATTTTACACCGAAAACTTACTAAAAAAAGGCTAAAACTGGCCGAGTATTCAAAAAAACCGTTGCTCTCTCTTGCTCCCCTAAGATTCTCCACCATACAATGATAGTTGCATACTTGCTTATAACGTCAATATCAGGACATCATTCACTCCTAGGTGCTAAGACCACATTGCCAAAACACAATTTGAGGGCGATTACATAGCGCCGTACTCATTCGAGGGAGGCATTGAGCTTTGATATTGACACGAAGGCGTACGTTCCAGTACCATACAAAAAAAAACAGGCGCTTTTTTGACAATCTAGATAGATTAGAAATAAGAATTTAAACACCAAGCACAAGCACGTCCAAATTATAACCAATCATACCTATCTATTCAGTTCCTATCATAGAAATATAGTCCTCACACCTGAAACTAATCTGGATATCACCTGATATAGTAGATCTTTACTTCCCCTTTCACTACTACTACGAGCTATTATTTGCCTAAACTAATAACAGAAACACCACAGCTGCGCCTGATGATTTTCTAATGCATTTAGAAAACGCATTAGTCGTTACTCATAGTTCGAGAATAAATCGCCGAAAAGCTTTAAACGATCTACATTTGGAGGTTTACAGTTTCATCTCAATGGAACATAATACTATTCGTTATACCAATACTCAAGGCATTATACTGAAGTCAATTATTTTTCCCACCAATCTCAACAGGCCCATTCTCCATCATCCGGCACATGCATTTGTGTGTAAACTAAAGAAGACAAATGAATGAAACAAATCCGTCTTTTATGGTATTTGCACAAAACACAACGAAGTGATTCCATAATGGAACACTCTGGTATACCACCGACAACGTCAATCAAAGGAGAAAATATTCTGCATACTCCAAAACCCACATTTTTAAACGCAAACTCAATTAGCACACCAAGGTCTGAGATAGCAACTGTTTGGGAAAGTAAGTACGATTACCTTTCATCAATTTTTTCATTTCAATTATTGTTCTGGTTCCTGTCGTTATTACCGTGACGATTGAACTTTCAAACGTATCGACGCAATACAAAATGATTCAGAACCATCGGGTTGATTAATGGCTCATGCTCCTTGATCCACGAGCTGGTTGGACCACCCCGGACGGATAGAGGGTGGATTTTTTTTTTTTTTTTGGAAAACACGGTGATCCCAAGACATTACTGCATGCGCAAGACAGCGAGCGAAACGGACCAGTTTTTGATCGGGTTCTCAATTTTCAAAAAATTAGTTCTATAGATGCGTTGATCCTATCCAAGCTCGACTATGGATATTTTATATATATATATATATAGTATATATATATTTATTGTATATATATATTATGCCTGAAACTCAAATCAACACCAAATTCACCCAACTACTCAGTACACAAGACGTCGTTATGGTCTTGGGCGGTTTCGTTTCTAGTTCAGCAGGAAAAGTCTTTACTTTAAACGCTAATACAACCTCCACTAGGGTTACGGGTGACGAACTACCTTACCCTCTTCTAAGCTGCTAGTCATTCTCTTCCAGTTCTCCTCAATCCAATATATCCTTTTAATTCAACCTTATCCACACCTAACCCCTATAACAATCTACGTGTTAATTACCTTATAAATCGTTTCTAGTTTTTTCTATAGGCTACGTCTAGTAAAAGATATATACCTTTGTCCCGAAACCAGAAACCCTATTCCATTCTCCAACTAATTACCTTTGGGACCTCAAATTTAACAGGAAGACTGACAGTGTTATTACATCAAGAATTCTTATACAGTGAATACATCTTGAATGTAATAACAGTGTGTATTACATTCAAGGAATATATAACATAGTTCTTTGCACTGACGTGTCAAAGACTGAAAGTGGAGTTAGATATTCTGTAACCACAGTAACAACTTATCGAACTCTATAACATTTCTCCTTGGTTTAGTATCAACACTGGTGAACTACTAGCTATCTACGTAATTTTCAAATATGCTTTAATGATCTCGTAAATACGACATGGACATGTGCACTGATTTACTTTCATCTCTACATTCCATTAATACAATTTCTACCAACCATCCCATCGTCCAAAATATTTATCAGTTTCTCATAAACCAAAATAAAACATTTTCTCGGATATGGGTACCATCCCATATGTAGGGGATTGAGCAGTTAACGAAAAAAAGCTGATTGTTCGTGCGATGACCTATATGTCACTTCAGTTAATTTAATAAAAAATGAAATAGAAAAATGTTTAAAGCTCAAATAAAAATAATCTTACCTGTGCTACTAAGAACCTTGACAATTTCATCCTCAATAGTTGGTTTCCTTGGTCTTTTTGTATATGAACTTGAACCAAATCTATGCCTATATCCCGACCTTTGATAACTTTGAGGCCTTCTTCGTGTAGGTTTACCCCCACGTCTTTTGGGTTTTAAGGTAGTAAAATATTCTGTTGTAAATTCTGTAGTCGTTTCCGTTGAAACTTCATCAACAGTAGTCGATTCCATTGTTGTTTGCTCTAAAGTTGTTGGTATTTGGGTATATTTATCTTTGTCAGTAGTTACATCTAGTGTTATGGTCGTAGTATCCGGAGCATCACTAGTAGTGCTATCACTTTCAGTTGATTGTATTATCTCAGTTGTTACATCAGGTAATATCTCTTTATCGTGCAAGATCTTTGTGGCTTCTGTTTCGGTTAGTAAATTATTATCTGTTTGTTTAGTTACTTCGAAATATTCCTGTGTTGTCGTTGTTGGTACCTCTTCAGTAGTACTTACTTGCTCAGTACTGGTGGGTTCTTCTTCAACAGTTACATCAATCAAATGCATGCCTGTTGTATTAAAAGGAACATTTAAATCGTTTTGCATTGTAAACATATCCATTGTTATCTTTTTAGGTGAAGCTCTGGTAGTTGTATCCATAATAGTTGTGTCTTCAGTAGATATTTGCTTAACTTTTGGGGCCATAACGCTCCTGGTATTAGATTCAATATGTTCTATCATCTTTTTAAAATCTTTTGTCAACCACGGTGCAATAGTAGTGGGTATTGTAGTAGAGGTATCAAAATTTTCAGTAGTTGTTTCATGTTGCTTAGTAAAGATATTGTCCATTCGTTAATTGTTTATTTTTTGTAAAGTTTATGCTCTTCAGTTTTTGGTTCTAATGTTGAAGTAGTCTCTGTAAACACAGTTTGTTCCAAGTTACTTTGGTCGACATGGGAGTCATTAATAACAGTATTTAAAAAAGATACCCCATTTTTGTCCTTATTTTCATTATTTGTCAATGTAGCTTTATTATAATTGTTCATTTTGGTTGTAGATTCCAATATTTCCGAGTAAGGTTCTTTACT